>OMLF01043806.1:0-34425 GCA_900302615.1 Holocentrus rufus
CGCATTACAGCATCATCACCCCAAGACCTTACCCAAGAGTGTGTGTGTGTGCGTGTATATATATATATATATATATATATATATATATATATATATATATATATATATACATCTATGCTACACATTTTAGCTGAACAATCTCAAATGCCACATATTCTTTCCAGCAAGAAAAAAGAGTGCAATTTGCAATTTACCACAGTAAACATTTTAATAAAATCATTTGTCAACCAATTAATTAATTACAACTTTTTTTATTTGACTTGCAATTAAGCCTTTACTTTTAATTAACAGAAATTCCCAGAAAATGTGCTGTAAAGACACCACAAGAATGTTTTTTCTCTCTTTTTTTCCTCCGCACAGTGGTTACAGAAAAAAAAAGAAATTGTGGATGGACAGTTCAGTACATGTCAAAACCTGCTCTTCCACCGGTCTGGTTTTTATTGCTGTTGCTTACAATGACTTTGGCCCAAACCTCAATCTGCTGCTCTGAGTACTGTGGCTGACAACATGATCTAGCTGTGTTGGTGCAATGGATCTTGAGCTTGAAGTTTTTCAACTGGGCAGCAAACTCAATTTGCTCGTCTCCATTGATTTTTCTTTTTTTTTTTTTTTTTTTTTTTTTGTTACCCCCTCACATGCTGGGAAATTATTTACAGCACAGCTGTAAATAGAGCCAAACGTACAAACTGTGAGCAAAAAAACACTTTCCATGCAGTCTGAAATGTATGGACTTAAATCTGATATGGTAATGTATGAAAATACAGGGAAGTCTGAGACCACTACTAAGAGCTCTTTTCTTTATCAAAAATGATTCGGTTTTATTTTTTTTTTTTCTCTGTTGATGCTTCTTATTCAAAAATACATTATTTAGAACAACATTACACGTAACATTTTAACACCTGGTACTAGTTATTGACTAAATTCATATGGTCCTCTATCCATTATTGCTACTACTGCTAGTTTAACTTTGAAAAAGGACTTCCACTGAAAAATGTTTTTCAGTTGTTCGTAACAATATCAAAAGGGCTTAGTGAAGCGGTTCAGGGCCAAATTGTTCTCCTGAGTGCAGAAAAACTATGCCAGCACAAAACTGCAGCTAAATTGACAGTTTTTAAGGGAGCAGGACAAAACACAGTGGAGAAATTTTCATTTTCATCCAATTCAAGACCAGGCAGACCTAAAGTGAGCAGACCATCTGAAGAGAAACACATCAAGCTAACAAGCTAAGCTAAGCTAAAAAAAAAAAGAGAAAAAGAAAAAAAAAAACGGCAGGAGATGATTGGTAAACTGTGGCCTTCACAGGAGAGCAGCATTTTCCTGAGCATTTGTTTGACAACAAAACAAGATTTCACAGTTGAAAGTCTTGTTTACAGATGAATCAAAGTTTCAACGTTTCAGTTACGATCACAGTTTCTGTGAGGAGACAGCCACACGAGGGGTTAATCCAACAGTGCATAAAACCTACACTTAAGCATGGGGTTGAAATATTCGGGTGTGGAGATATTTCATCCGTTCTTGAGTTAGCTACTTGCACAGGATCAACTACACACTGACTGAAGAGAAGTTCTGCAGAGTTTGCCTTAAAGTTGTCTGGAAGAGGATCCATTTTTTAGCAGGACAGTCTAAACATGCATCAAAGCTGTGCCAGGAAGCTGCGCCTACATGAAGTCCAGGGAAGAGCAAGGAGTGCAGACTTGTTTTGGCAAAATCACCACGCCTCCACTGGCACTGAACAACACTGGGAAGTTTTGAAAAGGGAAAAGGTGAAACATATTGTAATATCACAAGGCACCCTGGGATGCCCTAATAGCATGCTGGAATAATGTGGATTCTCTAATCCTGCAAACATTTTACTCAGACAGAATCGATGCCAGACAGAAGCTGTGATTAAGGCAAATGATGGACAAGCAACATATTGAGACATTTTGACTACGTATATACCAACAAATCTTTCTGACAGTGGAAAACTAGGTAATTCTGTTTGATATCATTTGACTAAAAATTGAACTTGTTTTTGATAAATGATGAACCATGAGAATTCTTGGTGGACTCACTACATACGTCATGTGTGTGCAGACTTGGAATCGGACTGCATGTTTTGACTGAAATTGTTTTATAGCTTTCAGGATGAACTGCACGAGTTGCGCTGTCTCTGTTATGTATCTGAAGGGTGCAGCATTTCTCCGGTGCAGACTGCAGCACTTGACAAATGAGATGTTTATTGTCGCAACAATAGCAGATATGTTTTTAATTCACTGACCTTATGTTTTAAAATGTGGAAGTAAAGAGCTATGCATTTAGCATTAATCGATCCTCTACCAACTCAGCTCCTGTGGACAGCCCTTGATTTGTGAGGCGTTCCATACCTTTTAAAAGTTAGTAAGATAAATATCTGAGGTTGGGTAATAGTGGGATTTTTCTCTTGTGTTTGTGTGGACATAACATTTTCTGCTTAATGCTTGTACTATAATAAACATCGATCTGTGTGCTGTCTGTGAAGGCTGAGTCCAAACAAAACTTCTTATATTTTTGAACAAATGAGATATGTTATCTGTTTTAATAGAAGTCACACGGGGTTTTGAATTCTTCAAAAAACATCTTTAGAGAACCCTACCAATCCAATAGGACGGGCCATTAAGAATCTAAAGGATTGTTTACCAACTATGAAACACTCTCATTGGACTCTGCAAAATCTTTTTATTAGATTCCTAAAGTGCTTGATCATGTCAGCTCATCATTACTCAGCAGGAATATACAAACCATGCAGGACTGCTATTGCATTTCTTTCCCCCCTGATATCAGAAGATTTATCTAAACAGTTCACACAGGGCATCGGATTCATTTCAACTTCAGGTTGGGGGGCGTACAGGTTTTAGCAGAATTAACCCCACTGCCATAAGACCAGCAGTTCCTTGGATTTGGAGCACAGACCTTGCTTCTGGAGAGCCGAGATTACATGCTATTAACATAATCTTGCCACATGATATAACAATAATTAAAGATTTCTTTTCCATTCTTTCTTCACTGCTGTTAACGGCTCTCAGCTGCAGCGTTCCACCTTTTATTGAATCTTACGGACAGGCAGTAGTTTAGCATTCACCCCGACTGACAACCACTGGATTTAATCTGACACTCATATCCACTAGTCTGTCTCTCGTTCATTGGCATGCAATTCTGTGATAGTAGCAGTCGAACCATTTGAGTCACAAGGCCGGGCATGCAGTATTAAAGGTGCACTGCGCAAAACTGCTGAAGGTCAATAGACGTGAGGACCCTTTAGACTCAACTGACAAAAATAGAAACATGAAATAAGCATGTCAATGG
The DNA here is from genome assembly GCA_900302615.1 of Holocentrus rufus. Taxonomy (NCBI): domain Eukaryota; kingdom Metazoa; phylum Chordata; class Actinopteri; order Holocentriformes; family Holocentridae; genus Holocentrus; species Holocentrus rufus. The sequence goes on from OMLF01043806.1 coordinate 3,325, forward strand.
TTGAGTCTACATGGTTCTCATCAACTGGCTGAGTCATCAATTCGACATTACCTACTCCACATTTTTTTGTCAGTTGAGTCTAAAAGTTACTTACTTACTTAATTTATGTATATCATATTGTTTCTGTTGTCCAATTCAGTGCACTTCAAGCCACGCCTGCAGCTCCCCAGAGGACGCTGATTGGTCTGGCTGTTTTGTGGTTTCCCATAATGCTTTGGTTCCATCTGGGTGTGGCCAGATGGTTTCTTGAGTCAGACCAAAAATGGATTTGCAGGACCACCTGGCTGTGTGAGGTTATGCGACTCCAGAAGTTGTACATGTGATGCACACACACACACACACACACAAACACATACACACACACACACACACTCACACACAAAATGTCTTGATCCAAAACCTACCAAAGGATCCTGTGGAGGTTTTGCCAATTATGAGGTGATTTGTCAGAGCTACCACTAAGTAAAACTGAGGTCCAAACCAGAGCTGCTGTTAGCTATTCCCCGAACCGCAGACATGGTGTTGTTGTCTGTCATCTTGTGGTAAAAAAAGAGACTGGGGGCTTTCATCTGCCCTGTGGGTCATTATCATCTCCCTGGGAAATGTTTCTGCCTGGTTCTCATTTATACATTAATCCTCTTTAATTAATTCTCTTTCATTTACCTTGGTTAGAAGAAATCAATACCACAGGTTTCACTTAATTTGACAAATGTTCTTTTGCGTAATCCCTCGGTGCCTTATTTTGTGTGTGCGCGCGTGTGTGTGTGTGTGTGAGTGTGAGTGTCGACAGAATAAGTGATGTGGAGTTTAGTTGGACAAGGCGCAAATGACTAAATTGAGTTGTCGGAGGAGAGTTGTCACCCTGGCATGAATTATGTCCATAGAGAGTGGAGTAAATGTACGTGCTGTAAATATTTGGAACATAAATATTTACAGAACTGATGATGTGTCTTAATATTAGTGGCGATCAATTCCAGCCATTTACTTTAAGTTCAATACAACTTCACGGTTTTAAACACCGCGTTATGGATGTATTATTAAGTCTGCAGTCATTTTTATAACATCTGTCACATCAAGTTTGAAGTAAAAACACATGTTTGTTAGCCAGTGAGCCGGTGGAGCTGTCCGACTTCTTTCTTTCCTCTCGGTATTGTTTTTAACACAGACGAGGCCCTGATCCTTTGAGCTTTTTGTCTCTTCCCTAACATTTATATGCCTTTTCTAAAGCTCAAAAGCCGGTCCCAAAGGTTTCAATTAGAAAAGTGTGGAGCATCGCAGTGTATTCACTTTAATAGTAGAGAGTGATCTCCCGAGTGTTGTGGAAGAGTACTGCTGGAAGTGTTGCTCTGTGTCTAACTCGGGTTAATTGGGTTCCTTTCAGCTTCAGCCAACAAGCGCACATCGAAAAAGGGAGAGTCCTTATTGTGGGCTGTAAATCTTAGCCAAGTGTAGAATTATAATGTGTATTTCTTCCGGTCCACATGAAGGCCTCTGGTCTTGCCTAAAGCTTGGAAACAGATTCATAGCCAAGACGAAATTTGATAAAAGATCATATATGGAGAGGAGGACTCTAATTTTCAGAAAGGTCATGTTTATTTTCCTCACCGAATATTCCTCTGTTTTTTGTTATTTTAAAGCACATTTTATTAAACTCAATGATCAATAACAATAACAATGCTCAGTACTGTTCAGCACTAAACTGCAAATGATTTGGCAACAAAGATTGAACTGAAGGAATGAAATAAGCTGTAGACTAAACTCACACAGCACCAATAACTTTAAACAGCAGTCATCTGTAAATTGATCAATAATGCAAAGGAACAATAATCAAAAAACAGTGATTAAGCCAAATGTTCACTTTAGATGCGCTTGATGAACTGGACAAAATGAGCAAATAGCAGCTGGTTAGGTCAAACAGAAACAGACAAATAGAAAATAAAGTTTTATTTGACTATTTTTTTTTTCTTTTCCTTCCCTCTGACGCTGCCAGTCCTCTACCATAAGGGAGTAAAGGGATGGATGGAGTCGAGGAAAGGAGGGATTGAGAGAAAGTAGAGTCCATTTGCGACAGTTTATTTGCTGCTCCATCATCAAAAGTGGATGTCTGCTGTGGATGAAGTGGCCCTATCATAACTGACGTAGTCAAAGCCCACAGTGCACCTCACCACTGAGGTTTTTATGTGTATTCAGTACAAAATATAAACATCATATTCATATTTGGCCTTCGCTGCTATTCTCTGATAATTAGTGGTTCTATACAGTCGGTCTATGTAGTCTGAACATGTATTCATGGATAAACCTTTTTCCTCAGCTTACCCTCATGAACACAAACCCAACAAATCTGACTCTATGCAATGCTTTTCTGAGATACTGGTATTAAAACAGACCAGTCCTGCAAATCATAATCCTTCATGCTCCTATTTTTACCTTTTTTTCACCTACCTGTTTTTCAAGTTTTATGAATGATGTGACATTCTTGGTGTGGTCACTACAAAGGTCAACCCAACAATATTAAAGACTTCCACGGGGAGGACACCAGAGACGGGAAGGAAGAGAGACAGTTAATTTACAGACTATACTTCTGTCAGCATTTATGGAAAAAATAAGGACACCTCAGCGCTCAAGCTCATTTGGATTTAATGTATTTTTTCATTGACCAATAAAAGTACTTGGGGCTTTACTTCTTTGAGATAGACTTTGATAATGATTTGATGGCGAAGGCCTACGTTGAACGGCTGAGTCAGTAAATGTTGTGGTGCAAAACTGTTTTCTCTGTCATATTTGAAGGGGATTCTTGTCATAGGAACAATGCACACATGTATAAAACATTTTGGCTTAGAAAGTCATAGAATTATTCCCACACTGGCTTCATGCATGAGGATCTCTATGGGCAGCAGCTACCTTGTTGAAGACTTCACCTCTCATTCATTTAGACCTGAGTTATTCCTCTTCCCTTCCCCTGAACCCTCTTTGGAAGATACATCTATACATCCTCCATCAAAGGAGGGCTTTGGAGCAGCTTCTCTCCTCTCCTTCACAAATCAACAGCATCAACATCAATTCCTGAGTCATGGAGGATAAAAAAAGGAGGAGGTAGCACAGGAAGAGTGATTTTTGGAGTTTTGGGACAGACTCCAGAAGGACTGAGGACTGCAGTTTCTTCATGAAAGAGAGTAGCATTACTATATGCAGCAACCAGCATAGATGGTTTATTGTTCATGAGCTTATATGGGAGTATATATGTGCTTACAGGAGAAAATATATATTTTTTAAGTTTAATGTAATGCTGTAAAAGTGTAGCTTGAAGGTTTTTGGCCATTTCTCCCTTAATTATTTTCTATTTGTGCATGCTGGCCTATACTCAGGAGAAAGCCAACAAATGCAGAGATCCCTTGGGACCCCACTGAAGTTTTGGAATCAACAAAATTATTCTTTTTAAATCACTGAAATGAGATGAAAAGCGTTTGGCTCGTTTTGCAATGGAGTGGAACTATTGGTGATACTGGGCCCGTATCACTGGTGGGGGGAGTACAAATCCTTCACTTAATTAAAAGCAGAAATAATCTAGTGGGTTAGAACTCCTCCCTCCCGCTGTAAATGTCCTCCAAGGGATCCTGAGGGGTTACGCCTGCCATCTCTAAAAGCTTGGCACATAACAAAACAGCAGAATGCTACAGAGGCTTTTACAACTTAGGTTCAGTTGAAATTTTTCACTGTAAATCTATATAAACTATAATTAAGGACTGATATCTATACATTGAAATATTTCACGACAATTACTGCTCTAAATCACCAACCCCAACAATATTTTATTCACCATTCCTGCCAAGATTTTGTTTTTCTTCATTTTTTCATGCACTGCTGACAACTACTGATATCACTATAGCTGCTGTTTTTCTGTTTTAATTGGGAATTTCAGTGCAATTTAGTGTACGGTCTGAATTCATTTGTGAAGAGGTGTGAGGACTGAGGGGAAGTGGGAGTCAAAAGACAAGATGGGGTGATCTGATTTTTTTGACAAGTGTTGTGATTAAAAGCTTCATAGCATAACAATTGGTGATTTTTTATATTGGTAGCGTTCTTTTGAGGATTATTGGGTTTAATGAGGTTAAATGTAGGCTATAATTTGAAACCCTGGTAATATCTGTGGGGAGCTGTTGATTTTGCCAAAAAACGCTGCTGCTGTGAAATTACAATCCCGAAGTAACTGAGTAGTTATAGGAATTTACAGCTTCCCACACAGAACAGAAGTTCAGAAACAATGGATGGCAGAGCGGCACCAGAGACTTCCCATGGTGCAATAAAACCACATGAGCAGAACTGAACACTGACAATAAAAAATAGAATCGATGGGAGCGCTTCACGTTTCCCATCCCATTGACAGATTATTTCATGGATCACAGCAAGCAAAACTGTGTCTCGTTCAGCAGAAGGAGTGTCTCAACTTCTATCCTCTAATATGTTCTTTTGATTACTTTAAAGCTGAGTCTGTTTAAGCTTTTGTCGGGAGCAGAATGAGACGGAGAGCGAGGGCATGGGAATGCTCCAGCCTGACATGCTGCAGATGCCAAAAAGAGACAGGCAGACAGGGAGATTCACATAATCTAAGTCATTATCAGACATAAATGAACAGAAAGTGCAACCATCTCAAACGAACAAAGTGATTTCACAGATCACTGATGCCCTTTTCTGGAGATGGCAAATTAATGGCAGCACTATATATTTTTTCCTGTGCTGTGCAAGTCCTCCTGAGTGCAATAACACTGAGTGCAAGGGCTTGCTATCAATGAGGTGAAATCGTTTTCTGCCCTGGACATAGAGTAATAGTGAAGTGAATGGGGGCGCAATTGATAATTGGATTCAGCTAATTGTAAATTAACAGAATCTTGTTAATTGGATTCTGTTATTAGCAGATTTATTTCCTTATTGATTAATGTACTCTTTTCTGCAGTGTGCATAAGTTGATGTTAAAGGATAATTGCCAGCAACTTTAAATTGCACAAAAAAAAAAAAAAAATTAATCAGTAGCAATGTCATTAATCAAGCTGATAATCATGAATATGGACGCAGATTTAGTTTATGCTTACATTAACTGCTGGTAACAGGCCGCAAAATCTAGTTATGCCAAATTGGTATCGATGCAGTGGTATGCTTGTAATGTATTATTTTATTGATGTAATTTATGCTGGGCATTTTACATGGTATTTGCATTTTAGATGCATTAAAGATGCAAATTCTCTGTCAAACTATGACAAAAGATTTGGAGAAGGCTCTTGTAAGAGCCTTTAATGGGTTAGTTTGGATCAGTGGGCTCTGTCAATACACAACAGTATATTGTGGAAACATTCCTTTAGGATGCTATTGAACTATGGATTTGAGTCTGCAGAATTCCTGCAGGGGTTTTGTACAATTTATTATCCTGTAGGAGTTGACGATGTGAATCTTATAGGACTCGTTCTTTTTTTTTTAATTGTCCACACAAAAATAACAAAAGATGGGTAAGAAAAAACAATAGATTTGGGTTACTATTGTTGTTTTAAAGAGCTTATTTCTATATCCAGACTTTATTCATTCTTTTTAATAGCCATTATGTATAACAATATGTGGTCTAATACTGAAATACTCTAATTGTCCCACACAAGACCCTGTCCCCGTTTCCCTCTTGCCGGTCTGTCATAGTAAATCGTGCTTTGTTCTTATTTATATGGCCTGGGGAGGCTGGGGAGGAAAGTCCTCTCTTCCCTCTCTACTTACTTCACCAGCTGTTCCAGTGAAGACTGTGGTTATACTGGGCTGCTCTCACATGCAACTGTACGTGTGAGAGTGATGCGGGGTGTTTCTGGTAGACTTTCACTTTGTTTTCCCTGGACAAAAAAGTGTTGAAAAAGTCACAAGTGAAAATTGGCTCAGGTGTCCCAGCTGTGGACACCTTGGGAAATAAAAAGGAAATATATAACAATGAACAATGAAATAAAACAGCAAAAATACTACTATACTCCCTAATACTCATTACTATAATCCAACTCCTTGTATAGATTTAATAAGGTCTATGGTATTGATGCCACAGCTTAAAGAAAGGGGTTGAGTCTAATTTCTCCATCTATATGTGACTAACTTCATTCTACAATGTGTTAAAAAAGGCAGGGAAATGGTTAAATTTGAACATATTCAAGCCAAATTTCCTCCTGTAATTAAAAAGTGGACATTTTCATGCCACAGTGTAATCTAACGAGTGCAGACATCTTCTAAAATATTCAGTGCATGTATACAAACAAATACATCATTCTCTTCGGTTTTCAACCTATACTTGAATAATAAATGGACAAACAAATCTTGTCCTCTAAAAACCAAAGAGAAAATATGAAAAATAAAGTCATCACCAGCGTTGATGCCAAAAAATAGCATTCACAACAATATAATTCTTTACAAAGGCACAAAATGGCCGTGCTCTAGAGGAGATATTACTTAATTAGGTTGGTAGTGAAGAAACATATTTTGACCTGCCAATCACTGAAGAAACTTTTCCACAGCTGACACCCTTCAAATGCAGCGCCAGTGACATGAAGGGAGGCAGAAATTCACCCCAGCTGACTGTCAGGCTGACAGAGAGACAATACACTCCAGACAGATCACTTAACATAATAAATTACTGAGCAGTGGAAACTTTGAAAGAAGAATAAAAAGGCCTGACTACATTCTGGCCAGCTGAAATATTACAACTGAACTTACATTAGATCTGTTACCAGAGACTTCTGCTGCTGAGGCTCTCAGTTCTCAGCTATTAGCTGCCAACTGTTATGCCAATATGAACAGAGCCTCAGCCTCTCTCATCTGAGCCAACACTTTCACTACGAGCCTACTAATATACATCTTACAGACCATTAGCTAGATACACATTTATGCAGTGAAAGCAAGTTAGATTCTCTTGTAAACATAAGCCAACCCTTTAAATTAAGACCAGGCACAGCTGTAACAAATGACAGATGTAACACATTAAATATCTGCTCATTTAGGTTATTTTCCTGTGTGAATAAATTAATATAAATACATAAAAATGCCTGTATCTTGAATTCATATGTCAAAAAAATTAATTCACTTCTTTCTTGCTTGCTTGCTTCCTTGCTTGCAAAGAGAGCCAAACAGGGATTATTAAAACGTTGCTAAGATTTAAGATTATGAGTGATATGTCAACCCAGCAGTGTTAAGGTGGTTCAGAAGGTGAAAACATGGATGCCGATACAGAGGGACAGTAGCAACAGCTTTTGTAATGCCCATCCATGAAACAAGTACTCACTGACACTCTAACCACAAATTATTTTATTTGTACAGAAATGCCTTTGTTCCATTGAATCTCTCTAATCACCTCTTTTGTCCGTCCTTCCCTTTCACTGACTGTCCATCTAAAAGCGTGTTGTTGCTCGGGGCAACAGCTTGACATGCTCCTCATAGATTGTTCTGTCTTGCAGTTGAAAATAGCATGTTCACCTCTTCTGACAGAAGTTGTTTTACCGACATAAGAGATCAAAAAGTTCTCATTTACCTCACTTCCATCATTTAGTGTTACCAATAAAGTTATGGGGGCATTCCTGATAATTTTGTTTGTCAAAAGCTATCTAGCTAGGCTAGCTAGTAAATATCCACGTTAGCTTTAAAGTGTGGTAAAACTACTTAAAAAACGTTTTAATGTTATTTTTGAGTACTATCTTCATCATCCACAAGATTTGAGAGTTCCCAAAACTCATTAACTGTACTGATGTACATGTTGCCGCTCCTCCCTGCTGCCAAACACACACACACACACACACACACACACACACACACACACACAGACATCGATTGCTCTAAGTGTGTCCTTTGACAAGAACTTCTTTGGTTTGAGTCCACTGTGGTTTACTTTTGGCACTGCTTCCCTGTCAAACTGTCAAATTGTTGCACTTTTAACATGAGCAATCAATCTGATCGCAAAAAAAAAAAAATCTTCTGCTTGTATTTCTGTATTCACAATTTGTTTTTGTTAGTGACAGAACATTGAATTTCAGCACAGCAGTTGGGCAGCACAACCCAACCCAAGGCAGCAATGAGGTGTTAACAAAGGCAAGCGAAACATTTAATATTTCAGTAAAACGTGCAATTTGATGAAGGTTGATACATTTCCTGGCGAAAGATTCCACACTGCGTCTTGGCAGCGAGCTGATTAATACAATGAACCTTATTTAAGATCTTGCCCCAAGGTTCAGAAATGGCTTTAATCCTCTTCCTTTAGTCTCTTTGAAAAGCCAAACAAAAGGGCTGATTTCCTGCCTCTGAGATCTGAACCCTCTAATCAACAACAGAGTCCAGTAAATGTGCTGACCTTTTCAAGACGGCCGCACACTTCTTTCCTGAGTAGACAACAAAAAAAGTCTTTCAGCTGTTTTACCAAAGTGGATGTTCAAAACACACATTTTTATCAGCCAACGTTAACATGATAACGAGCAGAGAGCACCTAACAGATTTCTGCGAGCAACTTTCCTTGAAATGTTCTGCACGTTTGTTTTAGCGTCGTCGTAATGTCTGCACCCTACCGGAAACGATCGGATTAGTCATGCAAATTTTTATCTCTGATGTGCTCAAATTTCAGTGTAATTATTCACATTGAAGAGACAAACCAGGGAAATAAAGCCAGCATGTCGCCGTCATCGAAGCAGCCCTTATCACCTCGTTCGAACCAGCGAGAGCCACGGAGCCGCGACTTCTGCTTAGCGTCACCCTAAATGGAAGAGAAAAGGTTTTAGCAGTCCGCACAATTAGACGGAGACAGTGAGCTGAGTTTGGCTTGATTGCCTGAAAGTTATTAGCTCATGGTGATTAAGTTTGCATTATTCTCCCTTAACATCAAAATGATTTTTTTCAGGCCTCTGTCATTGTGGACAGGGCATGCAGTGCTCTGACTGGTGGAGATACCCATGAGCCGGCCCTGTTAGCTCATGAAGACAATGTGCTGAGATGAGGGGGTGGAAAAGTCTTCAACTTCAAACGCGCCTGCAAATGTTCCCTTAAGATTTTAGTTGGTGCAGTTTTTGATTTGAATTTGGTGACAAATGAAATGAAAACAAAAAAGGGTTTATTCTGAATATTAATTCATCAAAATGAATGAATGCTTGTAATATGGCATATTAACCTTGTATTGATGAAGTTGAAAAAAAGATAAACAAATGTTCATAACTCTCAGAGGCTTTTATGACTCATTTAGTTTCTCTTGCTGTAGTATTTTGTTGCTCAGTCAAGGCACACACAAGTCATCAGTTCACTTATATTTTTGGTCATCAGATCGGAATTAAAAGTCAGATATTGCAGGCAACCTAAAAAACTCATGTAGACGGTCATGGAAGTCATATAAATAGTAAATTAAACTCATATTATGTCAAACAATGGCCTCAAAAGAGAAAAATGGATGCATGCCTTGTATCAAAAACAGCATTGTAGTGCTTATTCTGTGGTTTGCTGATGGGGCCTTATATATTTATTTATTTATTTATTTATTTATTTCATAAAAATGCAACACAGAAAAGTCTACTTCTTGATATTATCTTTTGCATGAGAGTTTTACCTCCAAATAACACTTGCAAAAGTGAAATGCAAGGCACATAGTAAGGCATGACAGAAGTCTGGTTGAAGGAGTATTGGTGTTGGCAGACAAGAAAAAAAAAAAGAAAAAAAAACATGCATCTGCAAAAAAATAGGTATTTTCTTCAGGGAAAAAAGAAACACGTTTTTAGTGATTCCATTCCGCTTTGGACACTTTGCATTTTCATTTTCCGTTTCTTGACATAGAGCACGACAGTGGTATAAAATGCCGACTGCTCAACAAAACAAAAGAGGATTATGCAGGGACATATGTACGGAAAGATGCACTGGAGCTGCTGTGGGTCTGAACAGGTTTTGTACTGACGCCAACTGAGAAACTAAAAAAAAAAAAAAAAAATGAGCACAGCCTCTTCTCACAACTTTAGTAAAGGCTAAAGCCCTTTATTAATTCAGTGGCCTTCACTGCCTTCTTTGCATGACTCTAGGTTAGCTCGTCAGTGCATTTTGCTGAATAAATAAATTAAAAACAATTACTTACTTTGAAAGCAAGCAAAAAACCCTTTTTCTTTCCTTTTTCTTTCTTTAGGAATGACTTGAACAGTGATTTCACCTTCTTAGTTTCAAAGGCACAGATAGATTTTCACATGATCAAAAGTACTGAACGCCAATCATTGGCCGTGACTACTTCTTGGTACACTCATACTGTAGCTTCATATGAGATCTGTCCCTGAACTTTTGTTGCAGAATGCAGTGTGTGATACTGCAGCACACAGAGTTCCCCCTTTTCAAAAAGGACATTTAATAATGTTTTTTTGAGGCTGTAAGCAAGTGCTCTGTTGGTTAGTGTTGAAGGCGACGAAGTGGCTCCTACAGGAAGATACATTTTTTGTCACTGAAGCTAGAGACGAGGTTGTGCTGTGTATGGCTATAAATAATGGGTATTGGCATTTAATACAGCTTGGGTTGAAAAATACTGAACCTATCCTTTAATGCATGTTTACATATAGTACATATGCATGAACAGGGGCAATAGACCTATTGCGAACATTTAATCTTCTCATCAAAAACAGACTGGTAGTGCAGCACTTACAGCCTTTCAAAGACTAAATATATATATTATAGCAGGTCTGTTAGACCCAACTTTCGAAACCCTGGAACACAAATGCAAAGATGCACGATCTTGCCAAGCTTAGTTAAAATCAGACCTTTGCAGATATCACCTTCGATTTTGCGTTTGATCGTGGGATGGACAGACACAGCCCGATCCAACTAGTCAGTCACTTTTGTCACACGGCGACAGACTGTAGGACAACAGACAGACGAGCTGTAACACAGAGCATCCTGGCAAATAATATACTAAACAAGTATAGCGAGGGCTGCTCAGCATTAAGCCCTATTGTCATTCACCTCAGCTCCCACCTCGCTAACCCTGCCATCTCTCTCTCACAGTCTCCCGCCTCTCTGACTCAGAATGACTTTGCTGAATTAGTCAAATAAAACCGTCAGACAGACACAGTGGACATCCCAGACTCATTACTGACTGAATAGTTCTCTGTAGCTTAGACATAGACTGAAGATGAACAACTACAATGCCTTCATGTTATGCCCTTGCTTTGTAGCCACAGTGCAAACAGTGTTGTCCTTGTCATTAGCAGGATCACAGAAAATAACACAATACCCAATGACAGGTGTACTGAAACTGCAACTACTCTACCAATACAGCTTGTCTTCAGTGCTAATAATATCCAGTAACAGTCACAGCCAAGGTGCAGTTTGTTAGCATATGACAGAAGTGCTTACTCGACTGTGCACTTGGCTACTTCTTAGGTAGCCAAGAAATGAAATCTATCTCACACGGCTGTGTAGTTATTCTGGCAATTTTCCATTCTTACCAACAACAATTGAAAAGGAGGAGTGACAGATTGTGATAACATGATAAAATATTAATCTGTCGAAATGCTTTTGGCAGAAATACAAAAGGGGCTGTGGCTCTGTAAGAGTTCATTTGATACGGCTGAAAATCCCCTCCAATGCTCAAAGCTGACAATGTGAACTCTAACATCACAGTCATTGTCTCATTTCACATTCAAAGTAATAAGAGATGGGGCTGGGAAAAAAAAAATCTCACAATGTGCTGCTGTCTGAATACTTATGGAAATCACTGTAGATGGCTTTGCAAATGTTTGCCTGAATGCATGAGGTTTCTGAGCCTGCTCTAGTATAACCATGCTGAAAGAGAACCTGACCTCAGTCATGTCAAACAGTGTAATTCAGTTCGTTTCCCTTTGCCAAAGCTGCTGTTTTACCCTCTGCTCCTTCTACTATTGTTCCCATGAATCTTTCAGATAATGCAACTGCACCCTGCACTCAAGGACTTGATATATAACTAACGTGCATCAGCTGACGTGATTTTAACAGGCATCTCCAAGGTCTTTTGTTCTCTGTGAAGCTGACCCTCGAGCTTAAGGTGCCAGTTGTTCTGGCAGCCTACTGTGATAGAGCTGTGCAGTTCAAAAGCAGATGCGCTGTCCTGTTGCTTTTGAATAAGCACCACTGTGCGTCATGATGGGACTGGTGGTAAGACATGCGTTGTGAGGAAATTTAGAGCAATAAAGTGGTTGCGATTGGTTTTAAAGCCAATATTATACATAATGACTGTCTGAGAGATCCAGTTGAAAAGTTTATGAATTAGGGGTCAAAACTGCTTGAACCCAAGACGTCACAGACATATGCCATGTGCGATGCAGAGGTTATTAATTGGCTCATCTAAAAAGAGCCGGGCTGCGGTCAGAATGTAATTTTACAAGGCTGTCACCAACCTGCAACAATTTTCAATGTATGCACTCCTGCCTAAAAATGCTTGCCCATTTCCCAAGATACCCATGCATAATTTTGCTGCGACTTAAAGATACCCACAGGTTGAGAATTTGGAGGAATGAAAAATGGAGCGTCGAAAATTGCCTAGGCCTATCACATATTTCTCCAACACAAAGATGCACAAGCATGCAACAAACATTTGGGCTGATGAAGAACACAACAGCTGGACGTGCTCGCTAGTCACGTTGAGAGCAAATATGAACACTTCTGCATATTTTGTGGAATGACCTTCTTCCCAAACAGGAAAACTGATTTCTCCCTTGCAATCCAGCATGCAAGCTACCTGTCTTTCAAATGACAGGTTATTACCACTTAAGCAACTGCCAAAAGTGAAAACCCACAGCTTCTGCATAGTTTGCATGTGTCATGGGACTCTGGTAAACAAATGTGAAAAACTCAGCAGAAATATATCATTTATACCTTGCTAGAGAGCTGTCTGTGGGCTCTTTACATATTTTGCAGTAAAGTTCAAAGATAACAAACCATCTACTTAAGTTCAGAATTCTCCTATAGTGGCATGTTTTTTCTGAAGTGCCAGTACAATGAAGTGTGTGAAAAATAAGGTGAAATTACTTGTGAAATATTATAATTGTCAGTGTTGTGGAATTGTGGGAATTGTGACCAGTGCCCACTTAGCAATCAACCTCTGGGTGTCAACAGAATCACAGTTATCTACATCCTGTAAAATTATGTTATGATTGCATGTATAGCTAATGAGGTACCTGAGTGTAGCTAGATAGCTGTGTTTGTATGTTGGGTAATAAGGGCAGGGAAAAAGAGAGAGTTGTGTGGTTTTGTGGTTGATAAGAGCAACAAAGGCTGGTGTCAAAAGCCTGTAATGTGGTTATTTGCAATTTCTCACCCCTCTCTTTATCCTTAACATGCATATTATTTTTCATCAGACTATGACAATTAATTAGACAAGACGGGCAAAAAGCAAGGGAATTGGTTTGTGTGTGCAGGTAAAAACTGAGACTAAGAGAGAGAGAGAGAGAGAGAGAGAGAGAGAGAGAGAGACCTTTGTGTTGGCATGACATTTCAGATGTGACTTTTTTCTAAGAAAATACTTTTACACCATTTATTTATTCTCTGAATGTTAAATGCTTCGGACGTGATGGTCTCATCCATCAACCTACCAACCTATCACCAACCCCTGAAGTGGGTGAGTATAGAGAGAGGGACAGTGAATCAAATGAACCAAAAAATAAAAATGAAAAACTCCTTAATAATCTTCGCCAAAAAGATTTGTATATAACAGCAACAAAAGATCTCATGTATATTTTTGAAATTAGAATATTTAGCATATTTCCATTCTATTTTGTATTTCCTGCTTGCATTTTTTATTAAATCCTATTATATATTTGTTAATAACATGTACATTAATATGTTTATTTTCATTAGCTATCAGATTTTAATTAGTTAATTTTATGATTTTTATTATTTTTATAATTATCTTATTCTGAATGCAGAGGTTTGCCCATACATCCACATATTTATCTTTCATCCCATTAAGCACATCATCAGTGATGTCATCTGGTGTCACTGGATGAGTCTGGTCTTTCAACAGAAGACACCCTCCTTCTGAGAACTCAGCTGGGCTTGATCAGGCCTTGGGTTGAGCTGAGGCAACATGAGTAATCTGTGGCCCGCTCCTCTTAATCTGCTGCCATCTTGGGGTTCTTTCTACAATCTGTGCTCTGCTTTTCGTGGACCTCCTCCCGTGCAAATCTGTGATGCCCCAGGAGACACGGATTGTCTCAGTCAGTAATCCCAGCACTCCAGGAGGCCCTGTGGAGAAACTGGTCTGGGAATCCTCAGTGTCTCTTCTTGATGGGTACACACTGTGTGTGCCACCCCTGGCTGTGACACTGAGCCACGATACCTTGCCATCATCTTCTCATTAGGTGTATTCTCACAGGAAACTGTCAGGTCAAGCATGACCACCTGTCTTGGTGTTTCAGACAGCAGGACCCTGTTTTGGACTAAACTGTGATGGGAGTTTGAGATGTCTCCTTAGGTACACTTTCACCTGTCTGTCTCAAGCTGCTCCGCTGACCCTCTTCGCTGTAGCCTCTTGCCCGCTTTGATGAAAGTAGTGACGTGCCTTGCTGGCCAGACGACCTTGCCACTGCAGATGGTGCCTGCTGCAGCTGGAAGCATCTGGCTGTCACATCAGTGGTTGCATTCCCATCCCTGAGCTTTCGTACAAATGCTGTGGTTTTCTTGCAGCCTTGTTGTATTGAGGCATACATAATAGCAACTCAGCAGATGAGGCTGGAGAAGACAGCTTAAACTGACTGAATCATGAACTTGACATAGCGAGGACTGGCTTGTCAGAACTCAAACCAAGTAATCTTCTCAGCTACTTCATCCCGTCATGTCCATGCACATTGCAGCTACATTCCCACTATCCTATTGGTGTGCAACCAATATTCTCTAATAAAGAAACTTTAAAAGATGCCTCAGTGGTGTAAAGATGGTATATGTTTCCTCTTTCCTAAGTGGGTGCGGTCAGCTGTTTTTGTTTGCCTAGCAAACTCACAGATAGCAGTTAGCTCAAACAGAGCAAGCCTCAAACAAACTCACATTTCTCCTTATTTGTTCATCTGAAAAATACCAATTTAGTCTCAAAATGTTTGGAAGGTCCGATGTTGAAAAACAGGTCCAATGTTATATCTCAGTGACTATGGGATGTTGGAATCAGTCGTAAACTGTACTGAAGGATGTCTTCTTCCATTGGAGTGACTACTGGACTCAGGAATTGCTGCCCTACACGACGTCCTCCTGGACCAGTTGTCATCAGACTTAACCTTGAGCCCAGCTGTAGTATGTTGTTAGAAACCTATATATTCCTGCTAATACCACTGATGCCATGAGCACACTGCAGAAACAGCTGAGGCTCAGTCATCTCAGCTTCGTCCTGTGTCGTACACATCCTCCTCCTCCTGATCCTCCCTTCTATACCAGCCAGAGAGACTCCAGGGTGGCTGGACTCCCTGTATGCAGGGAGCCTCTTTTGCACAGGTAGCCATGAAATTAACTCAGTTGCTAAAACAGAGCTCTATCTTCCTCTTGTTGTCAAGTCCTGATGTCTCGATCTTCCCCTGAGAGCTCCCAACAGGAGACAGCAGGAATTTGTTGATAAATCCAGCCTTTGAACTCACCTGGCAGCCTTGATTCACGCACTGCCACCAGCCATGAGACAAGCACCCGACTAATCACCGGGATGGATGTTGTGTTCCTCAGATTACAGTCAAAGAATGGATTGGATGATGGATGAAATCAGATTGCCTCCCGGACAAAGGCAACACTTGTCAAACAATTTTCCCATCTTCAATACCAGGGACTGGGGTTTTGTTGAAGCACATCTGCACCCAGGTGATGAGAGTTTCAAAGCCCTAGAGATCCACCTGCACTCTTTTTGAACGATTAACCAAAAATACTTGCTGAAATTACATTTTTCCCCTTATAACTTCCAAATAGCAAAAGTTGCTGACACTAAAACTCTTCAGTTTTTCATTTTTCTGTTAAATTTCAGTGACTCAGAATGGACCGGCACTTACAGGAACCTGCTTATCAGAAATGAGATGCAGCATATTATGATCCTCCAACACTTTATATTTAATTATTTGAATAGAATAAATGAATTGCTATATGCAAGATCATAACACGGTGTCAAGCTTCCCATCACATGAATTATCACTCTCCAGTCATCCTGAAAAGCCTCAAATGGGGGTGTGTGGACCATTCATTTGAAACTAAAAAGGCTTTTGTTTAGTTCAGCAACAAAGGAATACCACTTTACACCTTGTTGAGATTTT
Source organism: Holocentrus rufus (assembly GCA_900302615.1). Taxonomy (NCBI): domain Eukaryota; kingdom Metazoa; phylum Chordata; class Actinopteri; order Holocentriformes; family Holocentridae; genus Holocentrus; species Holocentrus rufus. Next base: position 19,590 of record OMLF01043806.1, read on the forward strand.
CCCATACTGGGAAATGACCATTAGACAAAGGTGTAATTTATTTTTATATGGACAGTAATATTTGTTGCCTTTGAGAAAGAGAAAAACTCTCAACAGGCTACAATTGTCACCACTTTGTAGTGATTGCTGAAAAGTGTATGGACGAAGTGAAGAAATCCATTTGTCATTTCCAAAGCATTCAAAGTGTCCAAAGATATGGCACTGCCCTCAAGTGTTTGCACATAAAGTTATTGTCCTTCATCCAGAGGAAAATAAACAAACAAACACATATACAGCGCATCGTTTTGAGTGGTTGCCGAGGCATTCAAGCAAGAGGAGAGAAAAGTAAAAGCGACTTATTCGAATCGTTCCATCTTGTTTCTTCTTCTCACACTGCAAATGAAGACATGGAGACTGTTGTCGCAGATCTGCTGCAACACAGGAGGCCTCTGTCAGAGTTTTGATACCAGCATCACTTTGCTCATAAGTTCAAGCAAAACCAATCTGAGACACAGTAAGATAAACTATGTCTAAATATGCAGCTCAGTGTTCACCAAGAGAGTCTTTGGATCTCCCTTTATCTAGATGTGCAGCACCTCACTTGGAATTCACACCTTCAAAGCCAGACCAGTGTACCACCCTTGGTATTGAAAAAAGAAAAAAGAAAAAAAAAAAATCCAAGCTCTTACTCTTGATAGTTAGCCAGTAACCTCTGTTCATCATGACTCTGACAGATATTACCACTCTGAAACTGGCATCTTTACCTCCATTTGATCTATGTCTGTCATTTGCATTATTTATAGGTATGTCATGCACATAATAAAAGAGAAAGAGTAAACAAGTAAAAAGATTTAGCACCCTAAAACTTTCCACATGGATACTTTCATCATCTCAACAAACATATGGCACCTCCTGCCTAACAACCCCTAGGGGTGTAATGATCCATCGATCTGGATCGATATATCGATTCAACGATCCAATATATCGACGTAAAGAGAAAACATCGATCCATACTATAATTTTTAAGAAACACCTTTATTTTGAAATTCCTATGGCACGGCTGTGTGCTGTGTCATCATTTCATGTCCCAAGAATCAATACAATACCATATTGTGCTTTACACCTCAACTAAACTCCCAACACCTAGAAAAGGAGAGGTGGAATACATGACAATAATTAAAATAACCCTAGCGGACATTAAAGCAGTCGCACACAGCTGTGAACAGAACGTTTAAACATTTTGTTTGGATCACTAGTCACAGCAGTTTGAGGATCCAGGCATGGAAAAATGGCCACAATATTTATATATGTGCTTTCATCCACATGCTGTAGAGTTGATATTTGCTCACATTTCGGTTGCATTTACTGTTTTCTAGACATTTGACTGAAGGAAAAATGTGTGTAATTTAGATTTGCTCAGTGACCCTCTTTGTAACATTAATGTTCATTACTGGCTTATATGAAGCTTTGAAGTCCCCCAGATGGTGTCGGGTGTCATCATTTATGCTCAACGTTCAGGCTGCATGACCTGTAAGTAATGCTCTACACTGACTTGTTTACAGTGTTGAAACTAAATATGCGAGCTTTGCTTTTTGATGTTTCAAAGTGTTTTAAGCCAGGGACACTCTAGCTCGTAGTTGGAGACTTTGTCACACCTAACAACTGCAGTTTGCTGAATCTCGCTGTGCTTTCTGTCCTGGAGGGTGTCACATTTGACAACCGGGGTTTTAGTGGGATGGCAAACTGCACGACTCTACTCACAACAGTTTCTTTTGCTTCTTCTTCTTGTATTTAAGTCCCACCCCACCTCCAGGATTTAAAACAAAACCAAACATATTTGATTTTGTATTAAGAGTACCAGCGCAATAGCACTAAAATTGTATCACTGGGGTGTCACTTTACAGGACAGTTTCTGCTCTGAGTTTCTTAAGACTTACAAAACTCTAAAACTATGCAAATGAAGCAAAGACTATAAATCCCAGGAAAGTCCTCTAAAGTGTCCCTAGCTTTATTTTCTTATTTTGAAAACCTTATTTTCATCATACATAGTCGCCACACTCATGTGTAACTGTAAAATTACACATTGTGGATCTGCTTGCCTTTCTTTGCACACTAGGTGTTCACAATTTCATACTTTGCATATTACTTAGATAAACACGTATGTGAATAAATGACAATTTGCATGACACCATGTTGGATAGTATGCAGCACAAACTTTGTCTGCATGTCACAAAACAGCAGTATGTGTATAACAGAACAATGCATTTAAACAGCAACAAAGGTAAGTGCACCATGCAAGGCCACATACAGTATTGTATCTTAGTTTAACATTTTATTAAAAGAATAGGCCATTGTTTGTACCTGGTAATAGCACTGAAGTGTTACCAATGGAAAAACAATATGAGATGCCTCAGGGAGGAATTCAATACTGTTAAAAGTCTGTAGCCCCATAAGTCCCAATTAAACATATTTCGATATTTAATTTCTAGGCAAGACCTGGGCAAGATGGAGCCCACTAGTTGATTCAGAAGAGCCCATTATGCACAGAACAAACCCTTACCCAAGCAAATCCAACACTTCAAGCTGCAGAGCACCAAGAGCCACTTGGAAACAAGAGTAGATCCAACTCTAAAGGGGCGTTCCAATTAAATGCAGACCCATAAGTGCTGCACCAAACTATGGCTGTGACAGTGTTAATCATAATGTCACTCCAGCTAAATGCCATTGTTGCAAGGTCTGGCATGGTGACTGAAGATGATGCTTATTAGCCGCTAATTCACTAATAAACATAAAGCGACTTCTGAATGTCCTTACCAGTCATTATGGCTGCCGATCTGCTTCCATTGTAATTAACAGCTCATTCATTATATTAATGATTTGTAATTAAGCACTGGTTATAATATGTTATTTATTTGTGATAGAAAAAAACTATTCAATTTACAATCACTGAGTTTAGGATTATATTTGGTTAAATGGATTACTTATTAATCAGAAAACTTTGGAGAGCTTATTTAGCTTGACTTGCTACTGCAAATTTGAGGCCTGAGAGTGATATTTTTGGATTAATAATTAATCAATAATTTGGATGCATGGACTAGTATCTTCATACTTAAGGAATTAGAGCTCTTTTGGAGAATCCAGACCATTGGTCTGTGTTCTGGTCAGGCCTCTTATGGCAGCAAAAGCCAATGAATGCATCTTTTCACAAGATACATTTATGTAAAGGACAATATTCCCACACATAAATCCACTTAAACCTCCTTAAACCTATACCTCGCGCTGGCCAACTTTCTCTCTGCTAGCTATTACCGACTACGGTTTATCTGCCTTTCACAAGCTGCTCTTATTGTTTTGCACCGTTTCTCAGCTTTGCAACAGAAATATAATAGCTCTCAGTGAGTAAAGCTGGTAAGCCGGGCTTACAGAGGTCTAACACTGAACACATCCTACTTCCACTGAAAATAATCAACTTCTCCCCGATGAAGACGCTCCAAACAGCCCGCGCTCTCTCACACTCACTGTCTGCTCTCCTGTTCTACACACACACACACACACACATAGAAGTTACATGGAGTGACATTAAAAAACAGGGATTTCTTTGCATCTCACCTCAAACAGAATGAAGAAAAACATGAAGATGACAAAAACTCAAAAAGATTGGATAACAGGAACTAAATGAAAAATAAACTCGATAATGAGAAATAGCATAATAAAAAAAAGTAGAATTCTAAAGCCTAATGAACAAAAGGCAGCAGTACAAACCAACTTTTCTGTTTTCCTTTTTGTTTCTTTTTCTTCTCAATCCATGAACCCACACAGATACACAGAGAAACGTTTTTTTGTTTGTTGTTTTCAAGGTGAGATGTTTTTTAGCAAGTACAAGCACCCTTTTTATCTCACTCCATGTAACTATTGTCACGGTCACCTTCTCTCTGTCTCTCTGTTGTGTGCATGTGTGTGTGTGTGTGGGTGTGTGTGTGCATGTGTGTGTGTAATGCAAGAGGGTGAAAAAAAGAGGTAGAGTGACTGTGAGTGCTGTGTGAGTGCGGGAACGCTTGAAGCGGTTAGGCTGATCAGAAAGGTCCTAATTCAAACCAGTTGAGAGACGTAGAATCAGTGGAGACACAGATGTGACTTTTCCACCATCAGGATCATCTGAAGGGAGCTGACAGTGAGAGTCTGACTCTGTGCGGTTTCAGATTAGAGTATCTGGAGCTATGAGTATGGACTTCTGAATTCCATTAAAATGCTTTGAAGACCTATAGGGAGCAGCTTGTGGTTAAAGAATGTCTTTATTAAGAAAACATGTCTTATTATATTTATGTTGAGGTTGGATAGAACAGATGAAAGAGTGTGGCTCCATGTTCAGTCTGGCTGCTCAGAGTGTCTATGCTAGCTAATCTCTGTAAATGATGATTCTGGAGGAGATGGGTAACAAAGCCCAAGCGATGCCATAACTCGACTGTCCATTAAATTATGTTTGATGAACCAATGTGTTGATTTTGCTGATGGCACCAAAATATGTGAATCATCTGCATTCTGTTGGAAGCTCCACAAATCTTTTCCAGCCATTCATGATGCCGGGGGATGTGCCCGATTAAACTGGCATGTATGTGATGTCACAGTGACATCACGTTCCTAACCCTCGCGGTGCAAAACATTAATCACACAGTACAGGACAGGAGATGGTTTAACCCCTACTGTTATGATTAACCCCTTGGAGTCTGATTTCCCCCTAAATGTCATTTTGAGTAACATCAAAGTTAGAGAAAACATTGTCTTCCATGTTGGATGACAATGTCACAGTGTTATTCTGTATTTGCTGGTTGCAAAACTTCACTCTTAAATTGAGTGAAATATTCAAACCTGCACCTTTACATCGAACAGAAGTGATCTACATGTTTTGTGCATCATTTTATACACATTCCCTGTAATTCAGCAGGACATATTTGATATCTTTGGAAACCTTGGGATCTCCACCAGCATATAAAATAAGATTCTGGTGGTTTAAACCCATGCAGCAGCGATGAGCCCACTGATAGCACCAGCAGGTAGTAAGGAATTATAAGCATTGCTTAGTATCTATATCTTTGCATTTGAGTTATTATATGAGGTTTTGTTCCTCACTCCTCATCTGATCATTCAACCCTGTAGCAAATAGAGCTACTTAGAAAGGAAAATAAATAAATATATAGATAAATAAATATCTTTACACATCCACACAGATGAATTCAAACATTAGATGTGCAGTGAACGGTTAACAGATTTGATTTTGGAGTTGGATGTATACCATAAACCTCATGATATTACCTGGCAACAATTATTCCAAATCTTTGGCAAAATCATTTTAAAAGACTTTTTTAAATTAAATGTCAAACGCGTTGCAAATAAGCAGCTTTTTGAACTGCAACCTGATAAAACAAGATAATTTTCTGAATTTTGTCAGCATAGATTGGGCTTCATTATTTAGTTTTCTTATCTTTTTTCTTTTATTCTTTCTATTAAGTTTGCCAATAATTCTGCAGAGTATTACAAGTCTCTTCAGATCAAAATGTTTAATTAATATTCAAGACACAACTTTAATATTTTCTATCTATAATACCTAAAATCAAACAAATGAAGCTGGAATCTTCTCAGCTCCACGGGGAGAGAAGCTGTGCCCGGCTCATCCATCTGAATCACCACAACAAACCCAACGACTGTCAACCCAACCACGACGCTCAAACTTTATTAAAATAATATATCACACCTTGGTTATAGGCTACAACCTGAAATCTGAAGTATACCAAACAGACATTTTCAAAGGCAAATCATATGCTTTAGGTAGAAAGAATCAGGTGATAAACAGCTCCTTTTTGGCTCTTGTGTTAGCATCATGGTTTCTGGAGCTTTTTCATTAAAAATATATCTTAGTAGACAAAAGGCAATATACAAGTTTATTTGTGTGTTGGTATTTGAATTTTTCATTTAACTTTTTTTCATTAAATTTATTATCGGGTAATCATACTGGCGTGTCTGATCCACTGAGACTGGGGCATGCAACTAGACTGGAGCTCTATCACTCTTCCACATTCTTGAAAGCTAATTTGTGATCTATTGATTTATTTTAGAGGTAAAGCCTGTTTAAGAGGGATGTTTTTTCATTCACTTTTATGTTCTATGCATTATTTACAAAAACAAATTAGGCATGACAGCAGGAACACATATGATTAAAATGCAATACATTGCCAAATAATGAAGTAAATGTAAGAATATTCAATTCCCAAATCATTTTATGTTAGGCAGGGAAGAAGGAGAATTACCTGACTGTGATATCAGATTGGGCCAAGGATGCAAAAGTCAAACAAGGAAATGAATGAATGATATAATACATGACTTAATGAATTAATGAATTCATGACTAAAAACAGTCTGGAGTGGCAGACCATGCAGTATCCACTCTGTGGGCCATGAGTAGGTCTGTGAGCAGGTTCTTTATGCAATATGAAAGTGAAACTACAGACTAAAACATGTCACTTGAGTATTAAATGTATTTATACCATCCATAGCTTGGGTAGAAACTCAGCTCTGATTGGCTTGATGACTGTTGATTAATTTCAGTTAACAGCATGGCTCTGAAATAACGATCACAATAATGTTTTCGGTGTTCTAGGTCAATACCTTGAGCAATCAGCTGGTGCACTTGGCATCAGATAATGTGTGAAGTCGTGCTGCTGTGGGTAATTTATAAACAGGAGGAAAAACAATTCCATAAAATATATAAACCTAGCAAAGCAGTTAATGTGGTGTTAAAAGGTGCAGTTTAACTTTTAGATACTCGAAAAGTGTTTTAGCTGAGAGTGTATCTTATGTATGTGAGTGCATAAAAATAAAACTTGCCAGGTAGTGCCATCAGCTTCCAGGTTATTTGGAAACAAAACAGACTGGTTTGAATTGCATTCTGAGTCGTGACAGACAGTTGGATTCAGGTTATAAGAGGCTAATTTGACACAGATCTAATTATGAATAAGGAAGGACTCGGCAAAGAAATTATAAACTTAGGCTGCAATAAAATACTGTCACATCAATCAAGAAGGGGAATAGATTATAGTAAGTGGCGTGATATAAAATTACAGCCTCATTCCTTGTAGCTTGTTTTCTGGCTGTAAAGAATAATGACTGCACACGAAGGAAATATTTGACCTGGTGAAATCGCTGCAACACAGTTTAATTTATGAAACATATTTCTTAATTTGTCCATGGCTGAATAGAATGCTGCAAATGTGTCAGCATGGTGCACCAAAAGCCTACTGAGATAGAGAAAGCCAAACCACCAATAGTATTTATCTGCAGGCTCGCAGGCCGCAGTTTCAGGACTGAGTTCCAGGACCGCAGGACTAGGACCCTTCATTTTTGTTGCTAAGAGTTGCATGCTGTGGAATCTGTAATCACCACAATTAGCTCATTATCAAGTCAAATAAAGACTGGGTTAGGGTTAGGGTTAAAATGAAGGATCTTAGTTCTGCAGTCCCACTACAGTCCTGAAACTGCTGCCTGTGAGCCTGCAGCTCGCAGGCTCGCAAACCACAGCCACTGACTGCAATGAGACAGAAAAAAGCATGCAGTACAGTCTTTTGGTCATTGGGGGCAGCACTGAGCATTTATAGTAGACTATGTGGCGGCCAATGGGGCAAAACTCTATGAAATGATCATGACATTTGATTCCAGGGCCGGCCCAAGCTTCCATGGGACCCTAAGCAAAATTTGATTTACTGATTATTGATTATTGATCATCCACACAGTAATTGCTCTTGGGGGCCCCATAGTGGTCACGGGGCCCTAAGCAGCCGTTCGTTTATGCCTTAGGCCGGCCCTGTTTGATTCCAAATATTTACGAGTAGCTGGACTATTACTGTTATTGTTACACGGCACAATATTTAGAAATGCAGGCATAATTATAAGCTGATGTGAAATCGATGGTTGTAAAATTATGGCAATTTCACAAGATTTCCACGAGTTGAGCTGACTGACTGCATAGCCAGAGGGGGGTAAAGCATTTTTTTCCCTAAATGGCCCAGATTTCATTTTTCTAAGCACATAAAAATGTATATTTTCTTAACTACTGTCTGATGATTTTCACCAAGGCACAGTAAAAAAAAAAAAAAAGTATTATAATTTAGAGAGCAGATTTTATGAAAAATCCCATCAACCGCTGTTCATTTTATTCTGTATAGTTTAGGCCAAATTTAATGTTTCACATCACCCCCTGCAGGTCTCCTATCTACAGGTGAAATATACCTGTATAGACTCTCTGGTGCACTTTTCTTATAAAATATACCCATTAAACATTAAAGACTTTCTCCAAGGGCACACTGCAGACATGGATGGACAGAATGTGTCAAGCCCTCAAACCGCTTGCTCAAAAACTTGAAATTTGTGGCTGTTTCCCCCGCAGCAGCACATTCATCTTGCTCTAATGTTTGATTGGTTTCCAGATTAATTGATAAATATTGCTGATTTTTACGCCACATGATTAGGTGAGCAATCTGTTTCAGCACCTGTATCTAACAGACTGGATGCAGTCGTGATGTATGTGACGACGTGACATTGTGCTGGTTGACAGATAGAGCATGGCAAGCTGGGGAGCAGACAGATGAAATGCAGCACTGTCCTGATTTACTAGTGTCGGCACTTGAAAGGAAACCTATACAGATACCTCTAAGCGACAGTATTTTAATTGCATTTAATTATCGCCATCATAAATGCAATATTCCACTTTGGCCAAACAAACCCATCTGCGGTGAGTCAAAAAATCCTGCCTCACTAACCTTGGTCGGGACCTGCAAGAGCCACGGGAGTCCTGCAATTATGCAGGCTGTCAGGTGCAATTCAGGCTGCTTTGGGGCGCATGTACAAAAATGATTGAGACGATGTCAGATGGGGCCCTGTGGACAGCACCTGCTCTGGATAGAGGAATAAGAATAGAGGAATATAGGAAGAAGTCTCACTATTTATATGCATCTCCAGTTTCCAGACATTTGCAGAGAGATTTGTCCCTGAGATCTGCTGAATAAGTGGCCTCGCACTGGTTTCTTGTTACTGAGAATAGAGACAGCAATGGGTAGTGATTGTTACCTGCCTGCATAGTTCTCTTTCACCCCTAACATTTAACAGTAAGTTGAATCATGCATAATCAAAATTTTCCTCAAGCAATTAAATTATTAAACAAAACACTTCAGCACGAGCACACACACACACACCCCTTGTAGGTCTGTTGAGCCGGTCTGGCCAGTGAGGGGAGATGCAACACCATCCTCACCCGTACATTTAATTCACTGTTGATGATATTGTATTGCACTAGACTGCATGTAGTAAGCAGTGGTATTTGTTGATTTGTTTTATGCGTATCAGCCTGTTGTTAGTGTTGTACTGTATCATTGTATTGTTTTCGCCAATTGTGATTTCACAGAAAAACATTTCCCTCACTGGGACAATAAAGTTAACTAACATAATGTTGTTGCTGGTCACGGCAAAACATTTTTCTTCTATCATCATTTGTTTGCCACCTCTAAATTGTTGTATATTGCATTGCACAGCAAGGCAGCAGCACTATTTCAAATTGATTAGAAGTCTAACAACATTTTGATGCAGTCAAAAACAAAAAAAAAAGAAATTGATTGGAGCAGGCACTCTGGTGGATGTCATATAATGTACAGTTAGGGTAAACATTCTATTATCTGTAAAAATCGACATCGCTCAAGATAAAGGCAGATACCACAAAATAAGTGCGACTCTTTTAGCAGTCCACTCCAGAGAAGATCCTCAGCTCCCATCTGAGGAAGAGACTCTTCCAACAAAGCATGTCTAATTTGAAAAAGAATGTGGGGGGGAAAAAAAACAGGATTTCAATGAGCCAGAAAATGTAATGCATGTGGCCCAGCAGCTCTGATGGGAGTCCATCAACTTTGATATTAATGTGAGGATTTACGTGGCCATTCATGTGCTGTGTTTTCCAGCTGAGGGAGAACACAGTTGTTCTATTACATGGGTTAGCACTTCTACAGAGATCACCTGAGACCTGCAGGACTGTGTTTTTTTTTTCTTCTTCTCTTCCCCCCCTTCCACATCCTCTTCCACATTGTCACTCCTTTGCTGAGCACCAATCAGGCAAGTCACAGTGAAATTATACCTGGGTCGATTGGCCAAGCTTGAAAACAGTCGCCATACGTAACGGGTCATTATTTGATTCATTTAAGGCCATTTGAGTGTTGAACATAGGTAATAAAATCATTATCTTAAAGAGAAAATCACAACTCAGAATTCGCAAAGGTTATTCTTATGATCTTGGACAGCTGAATCGATATTTGTGCAACTAAATAAGTCTAGAAGCAAGGAAGGTGAGGTTTTTGTTCATGATGTCATCAGGAGACAAATCATGGGGCACTTTCACTGCCAGTGGATGTGACTCTGATTTGTGGACATAGCAACAGTACCTAGGGTGATTCTACCAAGATGTGGGAGAATTTTCTGGTTTATAATAGTTGCATTTGCACTCAAAGTGTCTAAAAAGTCATGATTTTGTCTCATTCCGTCTCATAACATCACATATTTTAGCAGTCCGTGGATTTCAGCTTTGGTAGACTTGTTCAGATTCAGTTCATGAGCAGCTATATATCATATTCAGTACTGATTGATCCCTCTGAAGATACAGAAGCAACACTCATGGTATGGATCCTGCATTTGAACGAACTCTCACTTGAAGTCTGGATTAGATTCGGCTCTCTGTAAGTAAAAATGCATTTGAAAGATTTCTACATAATGCATTCATAAGTCAGTAGCAAGCAATGCCAAGTCAATTTTCAAAGGTTAACTCTCAAGAAAGCTATATATTAGGCTTAGTATTAGGCCGTTAGAATAAGAGTGCAAAATAATAATGGACATATAAGAATACAGTCAAGCTTTCACATTTCAGTAAATGCAACAAAACATACACTTGTACTTGAGCACTCGGTCAATCTTATTTTGCTGTAAATGAGACAGACCGAGTGCTCGAGCATCTCTCAGCGAGAGAAGATGACAGTTGTACTGCAGTTCATGCGAAGTGTAAAAGCCGAAGTTAGGTGCGGTGGGGAGCACGGAGAGGTCGGCGCTTCTTGAACAAGAGGAGCACAGCTCACCAGCTCTGGGAAATGGAGGACATCTTGCCAGGGTTATGACTTCAAACATGTAACAACCTCAGCAGCTCCAGGCCAAGGGAACAGATTGCTCCAATTACAGCAAGCCTCACGCACCAGAGTCCCCCTGACACATGCAACGGTCTATTGGAGTGGACTTGGGGTAGCGGCATGTTGCTCAGGAGCACTGGGGGCCCACACATCCCACTGCCAATCTGTATTCTGTTTGAACCTGCAGACGTCTCCTTTTAGCCCGGTTTTCGTTTCAAATTCTGTTCAGACTGGGTGTCTTTGGCCGCCAATTCAGGTGATTGGCACCTACTCTTTGAATTTATAACAAAATCAATTCTCCAACAGCATCCCTGAGCACATCAGTCTAAGAGAGATGCTTTCTACCCCCTTATTTTCAGCTTCACAAGCACAGCGTGGTTGTAGATGACTCCCTCAGTATACTTACCCGTATCAGCTTTGAGAGCTGCGGCGGAGGGCTGCTTTAATTGGCAGCATCAAGCAATGCACAACATGTTAGGAGCCAGCAGCACTGGGAATCACCTTGTTAATTGAGGGCCGCAGTTGAGTGATTGACTAATTGATCAAGGCCTTTACAGGGGTAGATAATTCATGGCGGCAACACCGGGGGGGAGGAGCCTTGTCAGTAATGATTCATGTGTCTGTTGGAGGAGCGGTGGTCTCCCTGGTCTCTTTTGTTCAGCAGGCCTGGTGTGAAGGGGATTGTATCATCAGCACCTCCGCAAAATGGCTCCGTTCTCCCTCTAAATCAGAATTAAAAAGGTGAGGCTGGTGTTGATAGGTTGCCACAAATGATACAGTGTTGTATGTCTGTATGCTTCCCTCGATGGTAGCTGCACTCCCCGAGCACCATCAAGATACAGGGAAGATGTATGGCTGCGGCGTAATGAAAGCATGAAGGGACCCCGAGTCACGGAGGAAATGTCTCTATCACACAGGTAGTGCAGTAATCATGCCCTTGTGTAGTGTACTTGAAAACAAATGAAATGTGTGACAGCAATGCAAGGCTTAAAATTGGAAGAGAGGCAGAAATACCCCCGATCAGGTCTGTGGACTAAGTTACTGTGCTGTGTTTGAGTGTAAATAGTCTGAAATGTGTGTCTTTCTATCAAAAATAATGATGACAGCAGGTAGGCTAGACTTGGGGGTGGATTTGATGGGGTGGGACAGTAAACTTTTTTTTTTTTTACACTCTTTATGATTGTGCATATCGCTTTTTCTCACACTTTCAAGACAATAACTGTTTTGTATTTTGTGTTAGCTTTGTGAAAAGCACCCCACTTGTAAAGCCAAAGCGGCCAAAGTGTTTATCCAGTCTTTAAAATAATTACCAACATTTATGTTAAATAAACAGTTTTATTATCATGAGATATAAAGCAGACTCCAAACTCACTGGGTGTGTAATCTATGCTCATTAACATTATTTTATCTTATCTGTAACATGTAAACAGGTAAAGATTTCCCCATAGCAACAGTTGCTAGCTACACTGGAAATAACTAATCATTGGTTTAAATGGACGGACATGTTTGAACCACAGGACACTGAGGCAGATATCTGTGAGGACTTACTCAAATTTAAGCAGCACTCTAACAGCTTTCTGAATGGTGAGTCAGGCATGTATGAGCAGTTGCAGTGTGAGCTGTGAACCAACATGCTATAACGAACATCAGTAAAGCTCCGAAGGCATGTTAACATTTGGATGTTGGCTGATCACAGTAATGTAGCGAGTGCAGTCATTGCCTCTCTTGCGTCTGTCAATTTTTATTATTGCCCAATTAGCTGCATGCTGCTTCGCGTCAAAAGCTGCCAACAGAAACAGAAAGTATCTGTTGTCACTTGCATCTGGTCAGATAGCCTTAATGTGCAAGGGTGTGATCAGTTTATCTAATTAAATTTTGTTGGTTGAAATGATTCTACTCGTTTTTGGGTTATATGTTTATCAATCCTATCAGAGGCTTGCACAACAAAAATCTGATGTTTAAAAAAAGGGAAAAGTAAGCCCATTTTTGCCAGGTCTTAATGCATTTTGTAGTAAAACTCATTTTCAAACATCTTTAGGGCCAATTGTGAATGCAAATACACATTAAATGAACTCATTGCTAAAGAAATTACATACTTCAGTTTCCGTGAACGTTAAAAAAAAGTTAAAATATGAATTAGAGAAAAATACATTTTCTTGGATATTGGTGGTGGTAAATGAATTTATTAGAAATAAAGCTTGGACCAGGTGAGCATGAGGTGGTAGCTGAAGCACAATAATGGCAGCTAGCGAGTTGGAGTGTAAGTTTTACAGTATTCAGAAAACAGATGAACAACTTGTTGGCACAGGTTGGAAAAGACTGGCTAAAACACTAAAGAGCTGCAGGGGGAAAAATGGTGTATTATTAAAAGCTCATTAATGGATTTAAGTCGAGGGAGGTGAAGGCACCGGGGAGAGAAATTATATAGCTCTGTTCTGACTTCTCGCAATGTGTGATTTGTGTCGGTATGGTTCCTCGTCCCAGGAAGTGACTGGGATATATTTTGTTGCTGAGCTGAACTGATCACATCCAACTCCAATCAAGCCTGAGCTGCATTTCTGTCACAATTTAGTTTTGTGAAAGTATCTTGCGGGGAAGTAAATCTAATTTATGTTGAAATAAATCATCATGCATTTACATATTGGCAATTTAATGGTAGTTCCAACTAGCAACTTGATGCTGATTATGTTGGAAAATTACAGACTCATCCTGCTTTCATAATTTCTCCTTTTTACTTTTACTCAGTGTATTGCAGGGTATGTACATTTTGTTGGCACACACACACACACACACACACACACACACACACACACACAGATAGATATATATAGATAGATATAGATATATACACGCATGTAGGTGTTTATGTATATATCAGGGTTTCAAAGTTTCATTAATCAATTGGTCACTAAAATTAACTATGAAATAACTGATTAATCTATTAAAAATGTTTCTTATTAATGTAAAGATCAGATGTTTTTTTCTCCTCTATGAAAGCTTATTTATTTATTTATTTATCTATCTATGAGATCACAACTGAGATACGGTTGGTTGAGTTTGTTTGTTGGCTGAGTCTATTGTAACTTAGACTATAATTGATCAATATAACAGTAGAAATAACCCTGTATTGCTGGAAAATAGATGAAAAATCATCAATTAATCATATTAGAATAATCAATCATATCCTCAATGCCTATTTATCGTTGATTAATCAATTAACTTTAACATCAATTAACATCACTAGTGCACATACAAGTGTACAAGAATGCCTTTTCTTATTATTTTATTTTGATATTTGTGTGAATGTGTTGCTTTTGTTTTGTTTTTGTTTTTTTGAGGGAGGCTTATGAGTCTGTCTAAGTGATATATGTTTATGTGTGTGTGTGTGTGTGTGTGTGTGTGTGTGTGTGTGAGTGTGTGTGTGAGTGCATGGGATAGCCCATGCATGAAAGGGAAAGACTATGCTAATTGGCTTGCTTTGATTCTTAGTGTTGTAAGCTATTTTGAAATGGTGACAGTGTGCACAATGTGTGTGTGCACATTGTGTGTGTGTGTGTGTGCATGCTTATGCTCATGCACGCAGCCTCACGCGTACGTGTGTATGGCGGATGCGCAGGCTTGCGTGACAAAAGAAGACAGTGAGGATCTGAAGTA
>OMLF01043813.1:1941-20586 GCA_900302615.1 Holocentrus rufus
CACACACCTCCCTACGACTCTTTCCTCCGACCCATACAAGCACAAGTTCCGCTGCCGGCAGAGCTTTAACAGGGGGCTAATTGTGCTGCCCGTGTGTGTGTGTGTGTGTGTGTGTGTGTGTGTGTGTGTGTGTGTGTGTGCCCGCCCATGTACGCAACATGAATATGAACTTTGATCCTTATGCTTTCATGTATTTCTGTCCATTAATGGGTTTAGGCCACTTCAGATTCAGATTCAGAAAACTTTATTGATCCCCACAGGGAAGTTGCTTTGTTTCAGTTCTAGTTGCTCAACATACAGTTAGAAAGAGGGATAAAATACTTAAAAAGGTCAAATGCAGAAGCAGCATTTAGCTATTGTGCAGCACATTGCACAATACCTCTCACAATCTCTCCACTGTGACCTCTGTCTCTATTGGACTGGACTGGGTGTGTGTGTGTGCATGTGTGTGATTGTCTGAGAGAGAGAGAGAAAAAAAACACTGCCCCTTTCTTGAAAAATTAAATATGAATCAAATTCCAATTTCTCTAGCACCAGTAATTACAGATGTTCCCAGCAGTGTTTTGGTTCTCCACTCCAGCCAGAGATTAATAAGACTCACAGTTATCTTTATAACTTTCATGCAGTCACTCCTATAATAATGTATGCAGATACTTTGAATGTATAAAAAATATACTCTTACTTGAGAGAAGTTGTATGTAATTTATGTACTATATATTAATTTTTTTTAATACAAAGGTCACTAACGCTTCCAGAATCAGAAGTTGGTGAATTTCTGTTTTAGCCTCCTTTTTGCCTCCTTTTGCAGGCTGAGTGTCCAACGAGTGAGGAAGCCTCGCTGCTGTAAGGGACCCCAGGGTCTTTTGCCCCGATACTCTACGACACAAGCTGATGGTCAGGAGCAGCTCTTTCGCCTCACTGACAACATCCACTCTGAGTTGTAAGTCCTGTTCATGTCACCCAATGTTTTGATATAATTCATTTATTTATTCATTCATTTATTCATTATTTATTTATTTTTTGTCATGAAAGCAGAAATGCAATTTGTTGCATAACCTGTGAATGACATGCAATATCCACTTTGATTTACTGGCCAAGATACTGCCATGTGATAAACCTTTCATCAAACATCACAAAACCGGAACAATTTCAAAAACAGGGAATGCTTAACTACTAAAATCAATGTGTAATTTCTGATCTCCATCCTTAAAACTACCCCAATCCCAGTTTCATTGCAGTTGAGCCCATCGACACCTACTGCGTGCTCATCTCCTCCAAGGTGGTGTACTTCCTGAAGCCAGGTGACTATGTGGACCGTGAAGCCATCTTCCTAGAGGTGAAATATGATGACCTCTACCACTGCCTGGTGTCTAAGGACCACGGGAAGGTGTATGTGCAGCTCACCAAGAAGGCTGAGAGCACCACTAGTGGGGTGGCTATCCCTGGCCCCTCTCATCAGAAGCCCATGGTGAGACATCTAACATCCAATCAACAGATTGAGTGATGCAATAAATTTAGTGCAGTTCAGAGTAGTTTTTTGATACACAAGCAGTTGATTGACATACTGTAGTACCAGCTTCCAACGTCAAAGTTTATAAACATCTTAAAGGAATACTCCAATGTTCTGGACACAAAAACCCCTTTTCAGACCTTTTGAGAGTGAGACAAGATGTTCAATACCATTTTCACCTCTGTATGTCCACTGGTTCACTTCTGATGGGTAGCATTTTGTTTTAGCTCAGCATAAAGACTTGATGTCTAGCTCATTAGTTCTTTAGTTACTCAGTTATCCTTGTTTGTTCTTGCTGTCGATCATTTTCTTTTTTTGATTTCACTCCTTCCTCTGAACACCGGGTTAATTTTTTATCCGGAGTGTCAGAAACATCTTCTTGGTTGCTTCTTTGGTTTCTCCACCATAGCCTCTGCCTTACTACTAGTTACTGTTACTCCGTTGCTATGTTTACTCCCCTCCCCGGCTCTGGCAAATCAAATCATTGCTGGCTGATGTAAAATTCTTAGTCACTGGTGTGCGGGAATGTTGCCACAGACACAAGATTAGAAACTCCAGTGTACTGCAAAATACAGAGTTTTGCCAGGCAGTGATAGACTTAATCAGCATTGTGTGAACTCGTTTGGCAATGGCTTTAATGTAGTGGCTGTTTATTTAGATGCAAAAGCCGTGCATTACAGCTTAAAAAAAAAATTCCATGTCATGTATTTCATTCATGTGTAATACATGATATAGTGTGTAAATAAGACAGCTTCAGAGTTGCTGTAAGGTTTAATTTTTTCACTTTAAACATGAAATGCTAGCCATCAGAAACAAACCAGTGAATGTACAGAGGTGAAATTGGTATCGAACATTTCTGTCTGGGTAAGTCAGAAAAGGGGTATTTTGCCCAAAACATTGGAATATTGCTTTAAAACATGCTTGTGCTAAAGGCCTATATACTTGAACTTGTGATGTGGTTTAAAAAAAATCCTTTTAAGGAATCCCAAAAGGTTTCACATTACACATTTTCCCTGTGTTTCTACTCTGTTTATTGTCACAATCCTCTTCATGCCTTTTCTATAGGTTCATGTTAAGACCGAGAGTCTGGCTGTCAAAATCTCCCAAGAAATCAACTATGCCAAGAGCCTCTACTATGAACAACAGCTCATGCTTCCACCTAATGAGAACGAGGACTGCTTACTGTTGGAGTTCTAATGAACTGAGGGTGGGGGTTTCTAGTCATGTTGAGAGAATAGGCATCCTCAGTTATTACACAGTTCCTATGGATTACAAGTTTTTAAGGAGGCATTCGCTTTTAATGATTTTTCTGTAGACCATTTTTTTTTCTGTTTTTACGTGTGTAACTGATGAACATTGGAAATCTGAAGAAGGGCAGAGTGTTTGAAACATCATTAGACAGGAGTTGTATGGTGTGTGGATCTACATGTTTCCATGTTTGTAAATGACACAAACTGACCTATTTCAAGGGAATAGGTAGATATTCTGGATAATAATGGGGCTTATGTGGGCAGAAAGTAATCAAGACAGATTCAGCCACCCATGTAATTGTCTAGTTGCGTGGCCTAATGTTTTCAGAAAGCACGCGTGCACAGCAAAAAACATATGCAAAAGAGTGTTTTATTTCACTCTATTTAGAAAGCAGATATTAGACAATGGTTCTCCTATTTTACAACCATGTATATATGACTGCTGATTACAGCAGATGTACACATCCTAAACATTATGTTAATGACACAGTTATGTAAATAGATATAAATGTACATATAGCAGCATACAAACACTATATGTACATAGAAGTTGTGAGGTAAGAAAAATAAATAAGAAAGCTGATATGTGAAATGTTGTAACAAACTGCCTTCAAAATTGTATTTTGTGTATGAGATTATTTTGTTTGCTTTTTTCTGGTGGAAGATTTTGAATTAATTGCACCAACACAGGGTTGGCACTTGCAGCCCCCACACATCTCAAAGACATTGGAGCTGCTAGTCACTGTCTGCTGCCTTTTAGAAACATGCCTGTCCTGAGGTGTCTCAACATTTTATTTAAGGTCCCCCTTTTTATACTTGTGTTTTTAACCAATGTTCTCACAGTGATAATTTAGACTGATGTGAGACTGCTCTTTAAAACCAGACCTGATTCAAAATTGTATGACTTCTTGCAATGTAATTCTTGATTGTTAAATGTTTTGCTTTTGGTTTTGGTTTGGTGTCGATTGACCTTTGCTTGCTCAAGCAAGCACCCAAGTTGTTTATTTCAGTGAAGTGAAGAGAAATTCAAACTCTTGACAGTTGTGGAGAGAGATGGGGCCTTTCTGCCAGTAAGAATGAAAAGTAAAATTTAACACTGCTTGAAATAAAGTACCACAGCTATGGTATTCAGTGAGTGTGTGGGGTACCTTTATTTTACAATTCTCTGACTTAAAGATATATTTGCTGTGTGTGTCAGTTCTGCTGGTAATGTGTATTAATTTTATCTACATACCCCTGCAATATTGACTGCACAATTACTAATAACCAGAAACAGCTTTGGTTCGTCATTCCATGTACTTGTGTATTCATGTCTGCTACTGTAAGCTAGTGCGCATCAAATTATTAGGCATCCACAAATTGGAGCCCGTTATTATGATATCACCAAATATGCACAGTGTATGATAATCCACCACAAGGTGCCTGGTAGCAGCGGCAGGAAGGTCATAGGGTCACCTAAATTGCCAGGTTTCATCCTCCAAAATGCTGTCTCATCCTCTAGCCAGCATTCAGGTTGGCTGGAGGATAAGATACAACATTTTGACCTTCTGGTAGCACTGGAGGAAAAGTCAAAGGGGCACCAAAGTTGAATATAATCAAAGTATCATCATCTAGCCAACATGAATGTTGTAGCCAAATTTCATGGCACTGCAAAAAGCCCTTTTTGAGATATTGGCATGAAATACTAACATTTTAGCCTGCTGGTGGCGCTAAAGTGAGGGTAATAGGGTCACCAACATTGACAGGTTCGGTCATCTACTACATAACATGAACACAGGGCTGTCGACTCTCACCCATCGAGCGTGAGAATTCTGTTTCTCACGATGATGGAGGAAGGGGCCGTCATTAAAGAAAACAACACGCAATACACAATGACTCAGTCAATTCTGAGCTCCTGACACTGGAAGAAGTGAGAGGGGAAAAAAAGGTGTATCTCCATGCCTAAACTGAAGCTGCATTTCAGTGTGCACAGAGAGCCACAGGTGGAGGAGACCTGGATATTTGTCTGTCAGCATGGTCTCTCTTCTCATTCTTGCATTAGTAAACTCCTCTGTCAGCGCGAAAGATGTTACTGTGTCATTACGCACAGCCATTACGCTCGCCTATTTATAGCACTCACAATGTCTATTAGATGCCTATTTATAGCGCTCAGTGTCGTGGAGGTGGTGTGTCTTTGTTTTTTCCTCAAACTCAGATCCTCTACCAGAAGCCTGGGAGTTTGAGGGTTCTATGCAGTATCTTAGCTGTTCCTAGGGCTGCACTCTTCTGGACAGAGACCTCGGTTGTTGTACCTGGAATCTGCTGGAGCCACTCTCCCAGTTTGTGGGTCCCTGCCCCCAGTGCCACGACTACCACTGGTGCCACTGTTGCTTTTACTCCCCACATCTTCTCTAGCTCCTCTTTCAGCCCTTGGTATTTTTCCAGCTTCTCGTGTTCCTTCTTCTTGATGTTGCTGTCGCTACGTCTATCACTACTGCCTTCATCTGTTGTTTGTCTATCAGCACGATGTCTGGTTGGTTAGCCACTACCATTGTCAGTCTGGATCTGGAAGTCCCACAGAATCTTGGCTTGGTCATTCTCCACCACCTTAGGAGATGTGTTCCATTTTGACCTTGGTGCTTCCAGCCCGTACTCAGTACAGATATTCCTGTACACTATGACTGCCACTTGGTTATGGTGTTCCATGTACGCTTTTCCTGCCAGCATCTTACACCCTGCTACTATGTGCTGAACTATCTCATCTATCTAACTATCTCTGCATCTGGGGTCCTGTCTGGTGTGGTAGACCTCTGCCTCTATTGATCTTGTGCTGAGGGCCTGTTCCTGTGCAGCCATGATTAGTGCTTCCATGCTGTCTTTCAATCCAGCCTTTTCCAGCCACTAGTAGGATTTCTTGATATCAGTCATCTTCTATCTGGCGGTGGTTCATGCCGTGGAGGAGCTTGTCCCTCCATGATGGTTGGTCCTCCTCTTCTGTGTTATCTGGTTTCTGTTGCCTCAGGTATTCACTTAGCAACTCGTCTTCAGGGGCCATCTTCAGGATATATTCCTGGACCTTAGTTGTTTCATCCTGGATAATGGCTCTGACACTTGCCAGCCTGTGCCTGTTCTAGCCGGCGCAGCGCCCCACGTGATGCTACCAGCCAATCAAATTTGCATTTCCGCTTCGAGCAGTTCTGCAACCCAGTTCTTCCAATTGACTTTGACGCTACATTTAGCGACTTTTCAGACCCAGTTAAGGACTTATCGACAAAACTAGTGACTGTAAGTTGAAAAGTGTCGCTAGTGTTGGTCCACGAGTGTGAGGGTTTTCTCTCCCGTCGGCGGCCACAGGCTCCTAGTGATGTGTTACGCTGTAATCTGTTGGTGTGTTTGCATTATTCTATGATACATTTGTCATAATTATTTTTCATAGATAAATTATAGCCATAGACTGCACATCAAATGTCTGAGTAATAAATATAGAAACAATCTGGGTAAATGCAAGTTACAACTGTAGTAAAGAACACTTCCAAAGAATGAGGGGGACGGGAATGTATTATTGTATGACGTGATAACGTGTGTCTGTACCGGCTGAAAATGCTCTGGAAAAGTTCTGGAAAATAATGTCAGGGAAAGAGTGGGAACCCTGAATTTGGACACAGCTTATGTATGTATGTATCTATCTATCACACTAGCTAGCTAGCTAGCTAGCTAGCTAGCTATTTGGCCACTGTCAGATAGTAGAGAACTTTTCCTGCCTACTGGCCAAAAGGAGGTGTGGCATTGGGTGTGTATGTTAGTTTTTGACAAAGATATCTGAAAAAGTTCTAAACAGATTTACACAAAACTTGAGCCAAGGAAGTGCTGATTAATTTTTCATGCCAGTTGCCTTAAAAGGGGTGTGGCTGTTGGTGTCTTGTCTGTTTGTCTGTGACAAAGATATCTCAAACAGGCCTGAACTGATTCTCATGAAACTTTGAAGAAACATTGGTCATGACCCAAGGAAGGGTCGATTAACTTTTCATGGTAACAACCCAAAAGATGCAACAAGGACAAAAACCTGACTATGCCACAGTACCTGATCTGCCTCCTTGGTGGAATTCTGTGCTCAACTGAGTGAATTTTTCTAATGGTGATATTTAATGTTCTATACACAAGCAGAGCTGTCTAAGTGCCTCTGAGAAAGATGCAAGTGTCAATCATGAGTTGGTGTATTCGTCTAAGCAGTCAACCTCTTTGTGTTTCTGTGTACCACAATTCATTCCTGTTTCAAAATACAATTTTTGATTGAGGCACTACCAAACGATATATTTTTTAGTCTCCCAAAGATACAGTATGTATTGCCCAAAGACAAAAAATGCCTTTTGATTTTTTTAATTGAGCTTTCCACAATAAAACAGTTCAACATTTTAATGCATGTATGATGATACAAAAAAATGCTCATTTGCATATTTGAGACTTGCTCAGCTTTTAACCATCCACCAAAGCATGGAAGAGAGGACCAATACAGAAAATATAACCAATGAGTATATAAACGAAAATGTAGGTCTGTAAATTTTATTTTCAACAGAAATGTGAATGCTGATACACAAACAAATTCAGTAGTTAAAAGTTTAGTAAATGTAGCATGGAAAGGTTTTGCAAGTTTTCTGCTCAACAGCCGGTGCAGGCAACGGATTCACAGATCTCACAAGCATCAGAACGGGCCGCCACAAAAGCTGTAGAAGCAACACACATCAATAGCATTGTTTTGGTCAGTGTCTTGATTTCATTAAGAGCCTAATTTATTAATAAATACAAGACTGTAGTAGAGGAGAGCATCCCAGGCCCCTAATTAAAATGCTGCAGATTTTCTGTCAGCCTAAATTCAAATTCATCAAAATTTTGAGGAATACTCCAACGTTTTGGTCAAAATAGCCCTTTTCCGACTTACCCAGACTGAGATAAGATGTTCAATACCATTTTCACTACTGTACATCCACTGGTTCAGATGCTATGGGTAGCATTTCATGTTAGCTTAGCATAAAGATTTGAAGTCTACAGGAGTCATTAGCCTAGCTCCTTCAGAGTGAAAAAAAAACCTTACAGCAACTATGACGCTGTCCTATTTATACAATGTATCATGTGTATCACACGATAATTTTTTTTTACTTTTTTGTTTGTTTGTTTGTTTTTTTAAACCCAATTCATTTTAGGGCAAGTTAGGTCTTAGGAACAATACAATGCATTCTGTAAATAAGACAGCTTTGGAGTTGTCGTCAGGGTTTTTTCACACTTTGATGGAGTTAGGCTAATGACTCCTGTAGACTTCAAGTCTTTCTGTTAAACTAACACGAAATGCTAACCATAGGAATCAAACCAGTGGACATACAGAGGTGAAAATGGTATTAAGCATCGTCTCAGTCTGGGTATGTCAGAAAAGGGCATTTTGTCCAAAACGTTGGAGTATTCCTTTACAAGTAAATTCCCACCCGGTCCTCTAATCAGGAGTAAGAAATCATACTTGCCGGAGAAAGCTTGACTCCATTTGACACTAAGAAATTGAAATCTGCCTAATGTAACATGATTTCTAAGCGGTGGTACATACCCAGCCTGGTCAGGGACATTGCAGCATCTTTACTTTGGCAGAGAGGTTTGAACTCCTTGGGCAGCGAGGGGTTGGCACATACAGCCATTGCTTGGTTGCTGGCAATGGCTTCTACCAAGCTGAGGCTCTGCTCTGCTGAGGCATAATTTCCATTCATCAGAGCCCCCAGTTCTTTCACCAGCTCCAAAGAGAATTTGTATTTTCCCTCCTATGAAGAAATTACACTTTTAGTACAGTTGACAGCATTATAAAAGCTAGGATTGAAGTGACACATACAGTTGCTAACAGTTGTTAACAGAGATTCACAGGACTTAAGTACAGTATTTGAACACAAAATATGTAATGAACAAATCTCTATATCTATATCTATATATGTATATCTATCTATCTATCTATCTATCTATATTTATGTGTGTGTGTGTGTGTGTGTGTGTCTGTATGTGTGTTGGGTAGTCACTGTAGATACTTTGTGTCTCCTTGATTTGGTAGCTATTTTAAAAATATGTGTTGAAAGTTTAGAAAAAGTGTAGAAAAAAACAATGCCAACAGTCTTTTATTTTTTTTTTTCAAGCTAAAAAAAACCTATACTGGTAAGAGCATCATGCAGTAGGACATTGATAGAAATGAAATAGCCGCTTAATGAGGCCAATTCTCAAAAAATATTCTATTAAAGCCTCAAGCAAAAGATTCAGGTCTTTGGCAAGAGATTACATTGAATGCTGACCTTTATTGGATTACATTTTAGTTTTCTGTGATGTGTGTTCTTACCGTGACTGTTACAGCACTGGACCACTGGCACACAGCTGCGAGTAAAAGTGAGATGTAGATGGTAGTCTTCATCTTACTGCTTTCTTTGATGAATTCTTTTTCCTCACTTCTTCTTCTCAGAATATATCTCTCAGTTGTGGTTTGTACACTGTATTATCTCTCTGTTTTTAAAGGGTTTGTCTGATACCAATTATGGGCCAGGCATGAACGCTAGTTAATGTTAAACAACAAGCCACTTTTTATGACACCATAAAGCTGTCCCATACTGCTGAAAAATAGGAAGCAAAATTATTTGCTATCCTTTGTTTGATATTCATATTTCTGACACAATGTAATCTGTAGGGTACACGTGATGTCTTAAAATAATGAACTGCTATTTGTTAAACGATAATATTTCGTCTCTCGTTCAACATCATGATTATGTGAGGTAGATGGTTGCATTTCATGGTGCTTGGGAACAGTTCTTTATACTATTTGTAAGTTCAACGCATACTTGTGTCTAGTATAGGGGCAAGACATACTTGTTACTCTTCAACAACTTATATTAACTCTTGGCTTGCTTGATTGACAATTGATCCCTTGTGGGGGAAAAAGGGAGTTTAAAGATCTAGGCAAGGTTATATTAAAATAATCCTCAAAGGCTTAGGAAAGTCGTTATATCAGCATATCTTCAGTTGCCTGATCTTTAAACTTGCAACTATAGCAAAGTACAACAAAGTATAACACCTTCTGCTCCACTCCAAAACATCTAAATCCATGTTATTGATTGCTCTGTAATAGCATTATAAATTATTCAAGCCTTGCACACAAGTTATGTAAATTATGTAACGATGAAAAAGTCAGTCTCTTTACTTTCACAGGCAGTAAAATTGTTTCTTTGGTTGAATACCAAGATATATAGATGCAGACATACTGATGCATGTGAGTACCTCGGTAATGAACACAGTGAGATGTGATTACCTAATAACAAATCACTTGACACTAGTGGGTATAACCACCAAGTTTCCACTGCTTTTTCATACTGCAGCGCAGTTAACATATAAACTCATACCTTCACACTATCAGCCAGTACAATTAGCTCTCATGCCTCATGTTCACAATGGCTGCTCTCAAACAGTGAGAAATGATTATGCTGTTACTGGAAGAACAAGCTGCATATGTCATCACTGTGTTCATTGCAAGTACTACATCACAGTCTACAAATTTGTATTTTGATGTATACAGTACATGCACAACACGATTTGCAAACACACAATTTGACTTGTAATACAAATGAATAGCATGCATAAGAATAAAAAAATACAGTAGGGATGATAGTGGGTTTTAAATTCACCGGTAATAAATTGTGATGAAATTGTGATTTGTTTTGTATATAGAATAGAGAGCGTTCTAACACAGAAACATCCCTGCAGCACTCTGATAGTGGATCAGTCAAAAGTGGATCTTAGTCTGAGGAACCTAAAGTGATGGATCAGCACTTGACATTTCACCTGGAGAGGTTAAACAACCACAGCAGTTTTTTTTTTTTATTATTATTCTCTTACAAAGTCACATTTTAGGCACATAAAGGTTTAGGGGGAACCTGTTGCCACTGTGCAACTGAACCAATACCCCTTTGCTAACTTGCTAGTAATTGAATGTGATATCTTTGTTTGTGTTTAATATTAATATCAGTACCATAACTTTATAAAGGAATTCTTGAACATTTGAGGCTATATACCCTTTTTCTGACTTACCCGGAGTGTTGGATACCATGTTCACCTCTGTACTTCCACTGGTTCAGTTCCTATAGGTAGCATTTTGTGTTAGCTTAGCATAAAGACTTTAAGTCTACAAGAGTCATTAGCCTAGCTCCATTGAAGTGCAAAAGCAAACCTTACAGCACCTCCAAAGCTGTCTGAGGCTTGGTCCACACAGGATGCATGATGGCCGCGTTGCCAAGCTGCTGCGGCTCTCATGCGTGTCGGCGTCCACACCGGCAGCGTTTCTCCTGCGTCGCTGCTACTGCGAGCCCTGTTTTCTTACAATGTGTCTGCCTTTGATAATGGGCATAAATAATAGTGTTTCATTTTAAATTTAATTTACATTTAGTTTAGACAGAAAAAAAGGTTAAGAAGCCCAACTGTAAAAATATAAAAATAAATAATCGAATAGTATCTAATTAACATTATGAATGGGACCCTAAGTTACGTTATAGGCGAGAGAGAGAGAGCATGCCTCCATCAGCTTTCAACATCAAAAATGTTTCCAACTGCTGTTTTACCAAAATAAAATAACCTGCTAGACTGATGTTGAACTGACATAGTGTTTATTTGATTAGATGAACCAAAATACGACTATACAGTAAAGTAAATAAAAAGACATTATGAAAGTTCCATATTAAGATGACAGATGAGGAAAATGCGAGAATCTATATAGATAGATAGATAGATAGATGCACTTTATTGATCCCAAGCTGGGAAATTCTTGTGTTACAGCAGCAATGTAGACATAAAAATAAAATGAAAAAAGAATAAAATTAAAATTAAAAGGAAAAATGCACAGATATATACAATAAAGATTATATACAGTATATATACAGTAGAAAATATAAACATATAGCGTATAAAACTTTCACTTTGGTTATTCGGAAGTGAGAGAAAATCCTAACCGACGGCAACTTTATCTGATTAATGATAAAGAGCAGGTTTATTTTTTTCACTTTTTCACAGAGCTAGGCTAATGACTCCTGTAGACTTTGTCTTTGGGCTAAGCTTACTCGAAATGCTACCGAAGCACTGGCTTTACAGAGGTGAAAATGGTATCGAACATCTTGTCTCAGTCTGAGTAAGTCGGAAAAAGGTCTCTTTGCCCAAAATGTTGGAGTATCCCTTTAAGATTCACGAACACAGATGAGAAATTTTAAAAAGTGGTATTGAGACCAGGACAATAGAGGATAGTAAAGATTCAATTAAGGACTGATTTTGAATGCAGACAACATCCCATGACACTGACCACACATGACCACAGATAAATGCAGTCATGTGTAAGCACCCCACAAATAAAGGTCCAAATGGAAATAGAGTATCCCACTACATTTATCATTTACATAATCCCTAAGATTTAGTCAGTCATAGTCTGTTGTTTATAAACTCCCAAATATTCCTGGCTTCATGAGGTAAAATATGGTCTGCGAGAAATCCTGATCACCCTGTAAGTGTTGAGACCTGGGGAATCAAACCCCGAAGACACACCCTTCTTGTTGAAAGGGTAGAAGTTGAAGAGCTGTCTGTCCTGTGCCTCCAAGGAAATTGAGGCACTGTTAACTTTCATTTTGCAAGGGTACATGCTCTCAAACACAACTCTGAACACTCTGTCTTGTAGGTAATCCAGACGGATGGATCGGTATTTTGATGGCACAGAGGTGTCTACCTGTGGTCCAAACTGCTGCATGACCAGCACCCCATCTTTGTCCACCTTAATCTCATAAAATGTCATATTCCTATAAGTAAAAAAGCCCACATATGGACTTGGGTCGGGCGGCGACCTGAGTGTACGTTGAGCATCCCTGAAAGCGGTTTCCACAGCAGGAATGAGATAGCTGTAGGCCTGGTCCACTAGATCTTGGTCTGCTGGCCGAACCCCAGCCATCAGGATCACCAGCCCCAGCTTGAGTCGTGGCACCAGGGAGAGGACAGCAGCATAACCATCTACATCGCCATCCTTCCTCACAACATCATAGCCCAGCTGCTCATTGATCTCCCAGGGTGTGCCTGTAGAGTTGGCAAAGTAGCTACTGTGACAACGGAAGACAGGGGTCAGCATGGTGTTGAGGGTGTCCTGGCGAAGCACTTGCCGACTGTATGCCCCCAGAAGAACCATGGCAAGTTTGGCCATATCAGCTGCTGTGGAGTACATCTGACCTGCAGGCCGGTACCAGCCAAGGTTATAGAGGGGGGCTGGTTGGCCATTGCTGTACACACCAAGAGCCATCTGACTCTGAATGGCTGGAGTTATGTTGAAACCAGTGTCCTCCATGCCCAGCTGTTTCAGGATGTTTTCTGACACCCAGTTCTCATAGTTCAAGCCTGTCACCTTCTGGGCCAAGATGTTGGCCAACAAGGAAAACGCCACATTGCTGTAGTGACATCTAAAATAGAGTAAAGAAACAGCAATCTCAGGACACAGAATACCAAAGGGATGCTTGTATTTAAACTGAATTCATAATCACATCTTTCCTGTGAGATAACTGAACAGCTACAAGATGTGTATACTGTGTAAAATCAGCACAGTCAATGGTAGAATGACATAGAAGAGAAATCATGTCTTACTTGGTGCCGGGATCTGCCACAAGGACATCGTCCTGTAACAAACCAAGGGCTTCTTGTGTGTCTCCGCTCCAAAGGAGATTAGTTGCCCTTAGTCTTCTGGGTAATCCTGTAAATATATATTTATTTACAATCCAAGAAACTCATTTTAATAGCATGCATGCATGCTCAGCAAACGTAGCCTCTATAAATAAAGGTTCTGAACAACAATTTAAAATCAGAGACACAGTGCTCACAAACTAACTCGCTGTATTTGTATGGCCATATGCCAAACCTTTGAATAAAAAGCACAAAGTTCCTGCCTGTCAGGGGTTGTCAAAAAGGATTCTGAAAAACACATATAGATGGGGCAGGTCGGGGAATGAGTGTACACTAAAAAAAGCATATTACATGTACACTCAAAAAAGCATATTACATCTCTTCATCAAATAACACCTGGAATGCAATAAACACCACATATAATGAACTTCTTCTTCAGTGATATAACTAAACATTTGAACTGTGACAACTTTTCAAGTAGGCTAACTGGTTAAGTGGTTCTCTTCCCTCATCCAGCATCAAGCAGCTTTTGTATGGACTCAGTGGGCTAAGTGGACTATAGCTTTATGTCTTCTTTAGGACTGCAGGGCTTTTCCTGTTCGAACTAGGGATTCCTCCTTTTAATCCCACCACTTCAGTCTGAGGCCTGAAAGCTGATTAGTTCTATCTTTAGAAACTAATTCATTCCTAAGTATAGATTCTCTTACTATTAATATAAGCTGAGGTTAGGTAAGGTTCTGTATTGAGAAATACAGACATGTCCTTAAATATAGTTGCCTGTACGAGACAAGAATGTTGACCTAGTTTTAACTGCATGTGTTTCGTTCATACACTGTCGCCACACACTGCCACTGCCACTGCAATGTTAACTGCAAGGTAATAGCTGAAATTTGCTGTAAATTCTAAATACTTCAAGAAGTGATCTAATCTAAACAACAGGCAAGGGACACTATTGGAATTACAAATTTATATACAAAGCACCTCTATGAGCTGTAGAACTCTGTAGCTGTAGAACATCCCTTCATGAAATAGTCATGAAATTTAATCTACTGTCTCATGCACATTGATATGAATTTTCCACTTTTTTGTGGGCATCCAGAACGACCTTTAAATTAATGGATTTCATTTGGTGGCGTGTTTTTTGCCTCCTTCACATTTTTTCCAGACAACCGGAAAGACCAAAGCTATATTGTTTTTCCCCATTTGGAGTTTTTGGTTTTGGTTTTTAACTATAACTGCAGTAATACTATACACCCAATGATGGGAGTCAAATCCTGGCACTAAATACTACATGATGAGGCCATGAGCCTCATCTACCGTAACTATGGTGAACATAAAGTCATAAAATATATAGGCCAGTCTTGTTCCTCAGACTTCAATAAGCCTGAATTATTTCAACTTGGTTCTTATATGTTTGTAGGCCTAAATTGATGATTCAGTCATCTGAAAATGCTTAAACAGGCTGTCATAAACCAGGCTGGAATGATAATAATAATAATAATAATAATAATAATACATTAAAAAAAACAGGCCATCATGTAACATTGCATTTAGGAAAATGAATGGAATATTAATTCTGGAACCTTGGCCACCCAAAACAGCCTAACCCACAAGCTGCCTCTATGCAATACGAGCAAAAAATATCCAATCTAAACCAATATCTTGATATATGATATTGATGTTGATATACTCATCAACAACATTCAACAATAACAGCTTTTCTTGGCATCAGTTTTTGTCTGTGGTTTATGTAGCTCTTTCAAAGTATATTAAAATCGTAACTGAGATCAACTGCACCTGCAGGAAAGTTAGCAAGAAATCATTGGGCTATTCTATGTTGAATAGCAAATGCAAATTTTTCTAAGCGCACAGGGGCAGAAGAAATATAGGCCTAAAGTTCCTTAAACACATTTCGCAGCAGCAACTCTTGCCAACATTGAACACAACCCCAAAACGCCCTTCTATAATACGAGCTTAAATATCCCTAAAAAAAGCAACTTTCATTCATTTGCATTCACATTTTTTTTTTCACATAAACCACCTGGATGCAGTGTCATTTATGTTCTGGCTGCAGTAAATATTTGATCTATTCGGCAGATATATTTTTTACAAGCCTAGTCTGCAAACTGGTAGAACTAAAAGTTCTGTGCTGATTCATATCAAGTGGTATGGCGCGTCACTAGGGAACAAGGGAATAGTTTTTTAAATATGTTCACATTTGAAGTTGGGAATATTGAACTGAGGGCCATATCTACTTAACATTTGCGGTGGTGGTAATGCATCTGCGTGCATAAAATCAACCACACCTGATCTATCAAACGGGGCTTTTTATACATGCGAACTGATATGTGAACGTCCCTGGTGCCTTAATATGCATCTTAGGGAGTGTCGCTGTAAAGGCGCAAAAACAGGGGAGGGACTCATTCTTTTCAAGGTGTCACAGATCAAAGAACAATCCATCCTCCGGCAAGGGTTAAAGTGTAATAATTTTTGGAGGTGCAGTAAAACAGCAGGGCTAAGCTATGCTTGCACCGACATCATACTGATATCATACCAACCATGATTGGTCTGTAGGTGCACTGAAAATCTCAGGGTGCAGGGGTGTTGCCCCTAGGGGATTTGCCAATAGCAAAAGCTGTTAGAGGGCAGAACTCATGTGAAATATAACTACATCTCAGTTAATCCTCAGGAAACTCCTTAATCATTATGTTTACATTTGGTAAGATTATGGTCTGTTCTGGTCTTCTTCTTGAATATGACATGATTTTCTCTGGTCTTGATGTAGTCTCTACCCTCTTGAAACCTGGTCTTGAGTTTGACCTGAATTCAACTGGATTTTTCAATTTTGACCTGACTTAGTTTCTGTTCTGAAATATAACATTATGAATATGAAGTCAGTGTTAGAGTTAGACTGCTAACCTCAGTAAACCTTATGGATAATTGTGGATGTTCCTTGTCTTGTCTTGCTGTAGGATTTGATTTGCACCTCCTCCAGCTCAGCTTAACTCTCCACAGTATCCAAGGATAACTGCAGTGAAAACTGTAAATGTTTGTCCAACGGCTGGCTGAGCTCACTCAATTTCAATCTGCATTGTATCCTCCAGGTAGGGTTTCCCACCTCAAGTATGATGTGTAAATCAAATATGGCTATGTGAATAAAATTGTGCAATTGAGTATTTACCAGATAATTGGCTGGCCATCCTACGTAGGGTAAGGGCTCTGTCCGAGAAGGGTGCTGGTCCAGTGGATTGCACCTTGCCGTTCCCCAGTGGATTCTTGATAGTGAAGTTCTCTGCATACTTCTCCAGTGGGTCATCCAAGGAGTCCACCTTGCCCTCTTCCCACAATTTGTACAGCATCAGTGTAGGAAAGATCTTGGAGAGGCTAGCAATTCTGCAGTTGAAGATGATTACAAAAAATCTTTTGGCGTTTTTTAGGGATCAGGTAAAGGGATGGGGTGGGGACTAGTTTTAAAACCAAGAAGGAAGGACAGTTTATGTCAGCTTGTTTTAGGTTTAGCTTAAAGTGAACTGCATAATGAATTGAAAAAGAAACCAATGAAGAGCAATATGTCTAACTTTAACTTTACCTAAATGAATTAAATTACCTCTGTGGAAAAAGTTTACAGGTATTATAACACAGTTCCACTTCAGTTTTGTTCTGGTATGAACAAAACCTTTCTACATATTGTAAATGTAAAACAGAGTGCACAGGAACAGTCGGCCTACATAAAAAGTAAGTTAGGTGTATAGTAACACAATAATCACCATAATAATCACCAAGGTATTATCCAGCATGGATAAAGGATGTATAACAATATTTTCTTGAACATCTTTAGGGATAAGAAGTTACATGGTGGCATGGTCTGCCATTGAATATTTGCCACAAAACATTTTAATGATGGCATCTATTGTCAGCCTTTATAGTTCTCTCTGAAAGTAGGTGGGCCCTACGGTGCAATTTATTTTATTTGTATTTGTATTTGAGATAAAATATAAACATGAGGTAAAATAACGTGACCAGCTGTTATTTCATAGTTCGTATGCACATACAGCAGGTCTGGCAGGCCTGACAGCTTGCCTAAAATCAGGGGACCGAAATAAAGAGGATGTGACGACCATGAGAGGACCCTGATAATACGGAGCATATTGAAGCTTTTCATTCACTATTGCATTTTTGACTTTCCCACAATGGGGAAATCTTTACAGTTAATGAAGATTTTTTGGGTTCAAAAATATTGAGGGGTTAATTTTTTCACAATTTATCTTTCTTTTATACTGTGTCTGACATTATTCATACTAAAAAAGTAATAGAAATGAAAAAGTAATAGTAATAGTGCGAGTGGGTAGTGAGTGTGGTGCTGTTTATGGGGTGTCTCTCTGGGATGGGTGTGTAGGCTATGAAGCTGCAAGGGAATCATCACAGTATACCCACTACAATAAGCGAGACAACATCACTGATCTGTACAGCAATTACATAAAATCTGAGCAGTCGTTAGCTAACATTAACAAAACAATGTTTATCTGACACATCAGATATGACCTAGTTAACAAACAAATTACTTATGATTCCGACATCTGGCCGGGGCTCTAACCTGTTAAATAGGGTATAATCAGAGGGCTTGCAGACCCATTCAAAACAATGACAATTGAACTAAATTTGTCCACACCAATTTGCGCTCATATGCTGCCCAGTGATGTATTGTCCTCTTCTTCTTTCCTTGGGTTGTGGCTGCCATGCTCGGGACTTCTACTCTAATGCTTGGTATACAAACACACAAACTTTCCCAAAACCAACTTTTGCTGACATAAAATATCACTGCTCCTCAGCAGGTCGAGCAGATTCTACCACGCTTGTATATATGATACCTTTTAAAACCCATGGTTAAGCTATGATTGTCAAGATAAATTCCTTCTTAGTTTCTGAAAAGCTACCATTTTCAAGATGCAAGGTTTTCACCCAATGGCAGTAATATATAGACTTTTGTCAGGCACTGACATTTTTTTCATCTGTATTTTGTAAATACTGAGCATTAGCTATTAGGAAATACTTTTCTCCAAAATAGAGAATGAAATCCCAATTCTTACATAAAAATAAAATAAAATAAAATAAAATAAAACAAAATTAGCAATAATAATAATAATAATAATAATAATAATAATAATAATAATAATAATAATAATAATAAAATAACAAAACGCT
>OMLF01043815.1:0-21206 GCA_900302615.1 Holocentrus rufus
AAGCAGAGAAGCAGAGATGGATTGATGTAGGTTACATACTTGCTCTTCTTCTCCCTCTGCAGAAGGAGGTGTACATGATAGCTGCCGGCGTTATAGGAGGAGTGTTCCTCATCTGCACCGTGGTGATGTTCCTGGGAGTCAAAGAGAGGGATGGTGAGACTTTGTGTGCATGCGTGTGTGTGTTTATGTGTATTGTGTGTGCGTATATGATTCACATTCTGCTTGTGGAGGGAATTTATATTACCCTAAACATCCACACACGTATGTAATAGCCCATGTGGAGGAATTACGTTTCACACATACTTCATATTTTGACAGAACTAGAAGTCAAAATACAAACTCAATCAGAATCAGAATGGCTTTATTATACAAGAAATCACTTAAACGTTCCATTCCAGGCCCTATGCTATTCTATTCTATTCTATCCTATTCTAAAGAGGGTGAAAGTGAACCTCTGTACCTCTGTACTTAACGTACACGATGACAGTGTGATTGAACTACTATTTGTGGATCTGTCAGTGTTAGTTCTCCTTCTCTGTCTGTGTTTTATTACACTGTAAATGACAACAGCCAGTGGGACAAACACCATCTGCTGCAATGCAGGGGTAGTTCTAGGATTGCCAGTGAGCAAATCCTCTATTTAGTAAGAGGGATCTATAGCCTGTCTCTTTCCGTATGTTATTTGATATGCCGCATAGTCATATTCTCACGCCACATGTAACCGTTTCAGATCCATACGCTCCGAAGACAGAAAAGCAGATCCCATTCCACAAAGGCTTCTTCCTGGTCATGAGGCACGGGCCGTACCTCACTCTGACCGCTGCATTCCTCTTCATCACTGTCGCCATTCAGGTAACTGCAATTTTATTCATGCAGCACTTCATGACATGACATTCACGGCATTGACAGCAAATGGAGCCTGTCCAGGATCTGAAATGCGGAAGATTCGCTGGCACTCGATGTTTATTTGATCAGTGTAGAAGAGCACTTACTGACGGTTTAAAGCGCGTTTCAACTCTTAAGACTGCTGAGAGCGCTATGAGCACAGCATGTTGCCATTTGTGTTATGAGTACAAAGTCACAGTTTTGACACCGCAAGTTTAGAATATTGAATTATTACAAACTTTTACATTGCATCTATTTCTGTGCGTTTCCACCTTCTCATCTCAGAGGAAGTGTCAGTTGTCATCCATGCGAGCCCAGAGTGGGAATAAATCTGCACAACAACGTCAGCAGCTTCTCCAGTCACTTCATTTGGCACTCGGCACAGTGAGCTGTGAAGCGGCGACAGTGCCGAGCTGACAAGGCATCTCTGAATATCTGAATAATGTTTGATCTCTGATTTCCAGCTGGTGCAGAGCAACTTCGTCCTCTTCTGCACTTACGCCGTGGACCTGAGGGATCACTTTCAGAATATTGTGCTGACCATCCTGGTGAGGATTACTTTCATCATTGCCCGATTCACCTTACAACCAACCAAAGATGTCTCTATTAGACGTACAGTGTGTAGCATATCACTCTTCTCTATGAAATATAAAGATACAGTGGTTGGATTTAAACAAAAGCTCTAACATCAATACTATGTGCCTTCATCCTTCATATGCTGTATCTGCTTTGTGTATTTTGTTGCCAGAATTATTCTTTTTTTCAATTAGATCTTTTTAAAATACATGAAAATTAACTTCACTTATGTCTATCAGCTAGACACACTAATAGGCAGTGACACTCATCATTGTCACCACATATGCACATATTAGATTTGAGCTATCTTCCTCATTATTAAAAAATATTATTGAACTTATTGTCTGAACTGAAACATAATCATGCATGATTCTCTTCATCTCACTCATTATATGGCTGTACATGTTTTCCCAGGTTTCTGCAGTGGTAAGCATCCCGCTGTGGCAGTGGTTTCTGCAGAGATTTGGGAAGAAGACGGCAGCGTTTTGTGGGATCACGGTGCGTACACTGGTTTTATATTTTTATTTTGTTTACGTTGCTGCCAGAGAGGCTGTTTACACTGATGATTACTGTGATTGTGCCATCTTGTGGACAAACTTGGAACTATGGCATCTTTGTCTCTCTCTCTCTCTCTCATGAGCACACTTGAAAAATTAAGCATCCCAGACTATATTTGGAATGAAAGTGCGTATTCATCTCTCGGCATCCCTGTCTGTCTTTCCAGTGGATCATGCCCTTCACGGTGATGCTGGTTTTCATCCCTAACGTGGTGGTGGCCTACGTTGTGGCCGTCTCCTCTGGGCTCAGTGTGGCTGCCTCCCTCTTGCTGCCCTGGTAAGTCCTGGCTCTCCTGCACCTCAACACGCAGGATGATACTACTACCCTCAAGTGCCTATCAGAGCTCACATAAATTATATATGAATATGGTTTGAATATTTGAGCGAACTTGCCCGCCGACAACAGCCTCAAAAGTGTGAAACATCCACAGCGAGATCAGATGAATCAACAGTTTCTTCTTTCCTTCTGGTGGCTCTGGGTCCCCCTGGCAGTCCAAAGACATGCAAGCGAGGCAGATTGAAGACTCTAACTTGAC
This sequence comes from Holocentrus rufus, assembly GCA_900302615.1. Lineage (NCBI taxonomy): Eukaryota > Metazoa > Chordata > Actinopteri > Holocentriformes > Holocentridae > Holocentrus > Holocentrus rufus. The sequence continues at coordinate 2,555 of OMLF01043815.1, forward strand.
TAAATGAGTGTAAGCGTGATGTAAGCGAGTGTTTAGCCTTGTGATGAACTTGTGACCTGTCCAGGGTGTCTCCTTCACTTCAGCCCATTGTACGCTGCGATACGCTTTAGCCCCCTATGAAGGATTAAGTGATTAACCTGAAAAGGATTAAGCTGGTAGTGAAAATGAATGCAACGATGAACACATATGATGCTTCAATCCCCTCTCTATCTGTCTCTGTATTTCTGTCTTTCTCTCTGTCTCTCTATCTATCTATCTATTAGGGCTGGGATGATATGCTTATCTCCCGATTTGGTGCCATCATGACACTTGGGTGCCGATTCGATATGTAGTGCAATTTTTAAGTATTGCGATTCTACAAATATTGCGATTTGATGTAACAATTTATTGCGATTTTTGTTTGCTTTTTTGACACTAGCCCACAGGAAAAACTTGAATCCTCAATTTTGAAGCTGTATACCATAAGCATCATTGCTATACTGCATATAAAAGTGGTAAATAAATTAATTAATTAATTCTGTGTACAACAGAAAAAAAAAAAATGCTGTACTTCTTGAAGAAAACTGCTACATTTAGCTATTCCTGCTCATCTATATACAATCACGATACTTGGGTGCCGATGCGATTAAAAAATAGTAGAAAAAAAAAAGAAAAGAATTGTGATACTTAAGGGAATCGATTTTTTCCCACCCTTATTATCTATCTGTCTATCTATCTGTCGATCTATCTATCTATCTATCTATCTATCTATCTATGCTCAAATATTAAATATGTATTCAGTTATAATTTGTCCGAGTAGCTTGTCTACCTTTGCCTTTGGGGTTAGCCCTGCGGCTGAATGCAGTGTTTTGTTTATGTAACTGCAGCCCTGTTACATTTCTACCTGCGACAGAGTGACTCTGAGCCTTTGATTCCATGTGAAATGTCATTAGTCAAACCACAATAGTGCACTCACATACTGTCTAGTGGGGACTTGGTGCCCAGTGAGCTCTGGGCCCCGTGCCTGATACTCCTCCATTCACTCAGGTCATGTTACAGTCATGGCGGCGATGTCTGTTTTATGAATGAGAGGTGGCGTCGACTGTAAACCTTCTGTAGAATCATACCGCTATTACATCACGAAAGGGGGGACGCGGTCTTGTCCTCTCTCTGCTCTCCTTGTGTTATTCAGCCGTTTCCATGGCTGACTCCCCGCTTCTCTCCTCTCCCGTCCCCTCCCTCAAACCCAAATTACAGGGGTCTCCTAAGGGGGCCTGTTTATTTTGGAAGGGCCGATTGTTTATCCTGACTGTGGGCAGTGGCTGGTGGGACTGCCTGCTGCTCATCATCTAATCATGTCATTAGTTCTGTAATTTCAGCCCGCCGTTTTATCAGAGCGCTATAAGTAGACCTCACATCATCAGCTGGAGCCATCTTGACTGGTTGTGTAAGATGATTAAAGTGAGAGCGTGAGGGAGGTCTTAGGCACACATCAGCTTACCCCTTCCTAAACCACGGAGTGACGCTGGCCATTAAGAAGGAAACGCAGACACTCGCACAAAACCCCTCCAAAAACAATAAAAAAAAAATTAAGAACAAACGAACTTAAATCCCACAGATTAATGTGTAGAAGCTCTATCATTCAGTGTATTCACCCCCACTCTGTGTGTGTGTGTGTGTGCTTGTGTTAAAGGTCCATGCTGCCAGATGTGGTGGATGACTTCAGGCTGGCTAACCCCTTCTCTAAAGGCCATGAGGCCATCTTCTACTCATTCTACGTCTTCTTCACCAAGTTCGCAGCTGGCATCTCTCTGGGAGTGTCCACCCTCTGCCTGGAGTAAGTCTGCACCATGATCACCGTTATTTAAAAATAATTTCCTGCATTTTTACATAACCTTACATGACTGAGGGTAGCCCCACTAGCCAGCTGAAACATGATACACCTACATGTGCTGTCAATACTCAATCTTTGTACTTGAAGTAATAACAGCTTATATTCACTGCCACTTTAATAATGTTTGAAGGGCTTTGTCCTATTACAGGGGGTTTCAGTCTAGTCCAAAGGGAAACCCAGACATTCCACAATCTGTTCAAATTCTTGGGCTGGCAAAACAGCAATTTCCAAAACTGGAGGGGATTTGCCCGCCCCTTTTCCTAGAGGAAATTACATCCGTGATTATCATCAATCACTCATAATTCATTTACACACTGTGAAGCTCTGTAAATGTAGTAATTAGCCTGTGTCAAATAATTCATTAATCTTGTAAGGAGGTAGTCAATCATTTGGAATATCAAGTTTTGTTATGTCAGACTCTATATTGATTTCCTGGAAGTGGAGTGTAAATAGGATGTGTCTTTTGTGTTTGTGCGTAGGTTTGCAGGGTATGACACAGGCGCCTGCAAACAGCCACCTCCCGTCGCCTACACTCTGAAGCTGCTGATTGGAGCCGCTCCGGTGGCCTTTATTGTCACAGGGTTAATGATCCTACTCCTCTACCCGATCAGCGAAGACATCCGGCTCAGGAATAAACTGTGCCTGGAAGAACTACGGTGAGTAGATATCATAACCACACCTTAAAAAAACAAACGAAAACTACCTCTGAAGGTGCACTGTACAAATTTGAGGAGGGTTGACATGAGTGGGGACCATTAAAACTCAAATGACACAATACATCATAATCAGAGAGTCGTTGGCCAAACTCACTGATAATTTGCATGCTTATTCATTTTTTTCCATATTTTTTTTATACCCTTTAGCTTTTACATTTGCTGTTCTCAGTTTTATATAAAATCTAAAATGGATATCTAGGTACTCACCCTAAATTCTAAAAGGGTTAATTATGTAAGATCGTGTGTGCTGGTAAACATGCCAGAGGTTTAATACACTAATAATGTAGTATATTAATAATATTTTTGTCTCCCACAGGAAACAAGGCATCACTTCCAGAACGATGGAGGATTTGAGTAACGTGTGACCTGGACCTTAGACCTGGAGTGACTTTACAAAGCCACATATTCCAGTATTAAACTGGAATGTTCTCTATTAGTGTATATTACACTGGGAAATAGTCAAACAAATTTTGTTTTAATGTTAACAATTTTAAGTTTATTTGTTTTCACAATATGTATAGTCATCTTGAGTATATAAATATATATAGATAAAATTAATTTATATAAATGAATGTATATCATTATTTGCTGTGTATAGCTCTACAGTGCTGGTATTTATTTATGGTATCTGATTACAAGAGATTGATGATGTGAACTAAATAAATGCTGTAGAGGCTGATTGATAGAATGACTCAACATGGGTGTACTGTCTGTCCTTTTCCTTTAGACCTGCTGACAAAGTAAAGTGTTTACAGTAACAGACAGGAGAGCGCACAGCAGCCTTCATTCATTCTCAAAGTTTAATAGTCATACTTCTAACAGCAGATTTTCCTCTCTCCAACGCAACATTATTTTCTATACACATTTTTTTTTGAGATGTTCAAAACACCCCTTCTAACAATGTTGTGCAGTATTGACAGGGAGGTTTGTTTTGAGTCTTGCCCCCTCTAGTGTTTGGCTATATTAGAGAACTTGGTAGCATTACACCTCAGACAAAACACTGCTCCAACTGTGTTCTCATTAAGACAGATTATTAGATATGGGTTGTGGATCAATGTTAAAATAAACAACAGGTTTAACATGAGCTATGTCATCATAAAAGGGCTAAGGCAGCAACTTGTATGGGTAAAACTGGGTAGAACTGCATTAACCTTGTGCGCACAGACTGAAGAAACACCCTAATTTAGCTCAAAATACATGTCCATTTTGCTCCAGTAATTACAAACCAAAGTGAAACATTTACATCTTCAATATACTTTTTTTTGTTTGTTTTACATAGGTTTATTTCTTACATAATGTGAGTGCTGCAAATTGAAAACATGTCTTTAATCTCTTTATTCAAAGCCAGTAGTGGAGCAGCAGGACAACACAAGTGGTGCTATGCTCCAATTCTGGACTGGGCCTTATAAAACCAGGCTTAAAATGCATAGCTAAACATGCAGAGCTCATTGCTCAAATTTCTTTTACTTTTTCGTAAGCTTTTAAATCAAAGCAGCTACATGTAAACATTACATTTGAAAAGGCAGCCCTTTCAAAAGCGCAAAAGTTTTCCAGTACAAAAATGAATTTGACAGAACCGAGGAGGCTCATAACTGTTCTGCTTTGGTTATCTGCATCTGTGAGTTCTGCATGTCCAGACACTACTTCGATTCCAGTGAAATGTCGTTGGGCAAGGAGTGTAAGATTGCATAAGAGTCCATTTGTTGAGGCATGTGTTGGGGCACTATATGGAGGCTTCAGTGGTCGTGCTAGGGCTGGCGACTACACTGGGGCTCGGGCTGGGGCTGGGGGCCGGACTCAATGGGCAGGAGCTCTCTGGACTCCCAGGGGTCCGCAGGGCCATTTTCCGCTTCCCGTTGCGCACCGTGAGTTCCTCTTTGGGCTTGAACGTCAGAGGTACAAAGCCGTCGGCATCTGCCACCAGCACAACCCACAATGGGCCTGGAAAGAAAGAAAGAGAGAGAGAGAGAGAGAGAGAGAGAGAGAGAGAGAGACTGTTGGTTCAACATAATCTTTTATACGTCTGAGTTCTGTTTAATCAGGGGCCATGGGAATTATGTGTCAGTGAGATAAATTGTAAACAACTGCAAAATGTTGTTTTTTTTTTTTTTAGTATCTAACTCAAAAACTCATCCATTAATATAGCCAATCAGCAATGAGCTTCATAATACCTTTGTCAAAAACAAAACATTAAAAAGAATTTACTCAGTAAATTACTAAAGTAAATTTACTCAGTAAATTGTGATTGGTTCATTTTATGTGGTGAGTCTCATGATAGACAGTAAGAGTGTGGTACATCAGAAACACAACAGTGCACAGAGAAGGGTAGTAAGCTGCTTCCCTTTAAAACCTTGTAATCTCAACTAGGCTTTTAATCACTTCCAATTATAGCTTACGCATGTTAACAGAACAGAAATACTCGACACTAAATGATGACTGAAATTTTACAATAAAATAGGAACATTTTCTGAGCAGCTTTAAAGTGTAGGAAAGGTACAATCATTGCCGTTGAATTCTGTTCTTATTGTAGATTACCTGTAGTGCAATATGCTTAATATGCTTATCTGATCACTTTCACGTGGCATCAGAGGGAAACACAACTCATGCTTGCCGAAAATACACACGGGGAGAGACTTTCCTACGAAGTCTGCCAGGAGTTTCCTCAAAGAGGCTTTCAATTAACGCTTTCCGCTCTGTGTCACAGGGCAGTTCATCTTCAGGGCAACTACACAAGAGTTTGAGGACACAGCTTACACACTGCGTCAACAAACCTATTCTAAGGGCTTCTATTGGACTCAGGACACCAGACAGAACAATGCAGTCTTGAAAACGATTGTGCTGCATGCCACCACTACTAAAGTATTATTGGTTTGGTTTGGTTAGAAGAATGTCAATAAAACAATCAGGCTTTCTTGACCTGAACACCGAATTTCAGGAAGCTACGCCACCAGTGCTGGTCCCAGAGATCTTAACGCTGCACCTGGTCATACTTTTATGATTCACACATCAAAGAAGTGGAAAAGATAAAAGATATGGTATGTGTAAATTCCCAGAACTGATGTCAAATGCTCCACAAAACTGTGTGCATCAATACAAAAACACAAACAAAACCCCGAAACAAAACGACTTGACTTAAAATTCATATCCTCAGCTTTATTGGGCTGCACTTACCATACATCATCTCCACAATGGTGAGGCTGAAGAGGTCCTGGAGGACACGCAGACACAGCTTCCCATCGCACAGCAGCACGGGCCTCCGCTCATCGATGAACACGTTCTCCGACAACTGCTTCTGCACGTGGACAAACATAGAAAGTGAAGAAAATCTCAGTAGGAAAAGAAGAGAGAAACGGTCACTACTGGAAACAAATTCTGCCTATTAATGATCCCTATTGATTTGATTAAGAAAAAGCAAATATTCAGCCAAAGAAGTCAGGGTTGACACTATTCTAATCAGTTCTTATTTTGATACTTACAGACTTTTAAATACATACTCTCATATGCATATCTGCTTTGTAGTGGACATATTGAGAGTTCGAAATTACTAATTAAGTCACTTATTAAGTCACATATATTAGCCAGTGACGTCTTTCTGCCGTCTGATCATTTGAGTAAAAGTTGTAGCCAGTTAGTTTGTTTAAGCACCTGATACTAAAGCTGCTAGTGACACTGTGATCATAAAAAGAAAGAAAATCTGATTTTCACAAGTTATTCTTGGGCAATCGTTATCCCTGCACTGTTTATCATATACGATGCATATTCTACACTACTTTACCTACAATAAGCTAAATATCTTGATTATTGCCATACCTGACACGTGACATTGACATAAGGGGGCTCACAGGCTTTGGGGTAGACGCTCACAGCTTTCTTCCCATTCTGGGTATAATCTCTGATTTCGTTCAGGCACTGCTGCACATCTGCAAAACGTGTAAAAAGCCTCTCCATGCTCTGAATCAGCTGCTCCCGTGAGCGGTCCCTGGCAGGGTCGGAGGTCTTGTTGGGCATAGGCAGCGTGGGCTCCGTGTGGACTTTGTCCGCTGGCTCATAGCGAGGAGAGCTGGCCCGGCTGGAAACCGCCAGGCTGGCTATGCGGTTGACGTGGTCCATGTCGAAATTCTCCACAGTGATGGAGGAGGCACTGGAGCTGGGTCTCTCTGATGCGCGATCGGAGAAGTCCACCGAGCTGGTGACAGGGCTGGGCTCGCCGCTCCTCACCTCCTCCACCAGCCTGCGCCTGCTGCCTGGAGAGCGAACTACTCCTCCTCCAGGCAGCATCAAGTCCTTTATCCCCAGACGCTCTCGGTCATCCTTGGGCAGGTGCTCTGAGTGCCTTCTAATCCCTGCAGGGAAATTAGAGGTGGATTCAGGGTTGTGGGTAGAGGCGGGTGACGTAATGGGGGTCTCTCCATCGTTCATAAGCTCTTTGGTTACAAGTCGGAGAATATATTTATCTGTGTTGGAAGACGGGAGGAAGGCAGGGTCGTTGGACTTCTGTCTGCCCACCATCAACAGAAGCAACTTGTCGTTTAGGAAGCAGAGCCCTTTGGGCCGCTCGTTCTTCTGCAGAGAGATCTGCTGGATGTTTGGCATGGCCGAGGCTGTGATGCAGTACACCAGCACCATGCTACAGGTGTTGGAAGCCACAGCAACTGTGGAAGCTTGAGGATCAAAGGCCACGATGTCTGGGACCAGGATCCCAGGGATACTCACTTTGCGGGTGGTGGTGACCTTCCGCTCATAGGTGACCAGGATGAGGTGGGAGAAGTCCTGGCCAGAGCCTGTCATGGTGTCCTTGCGCCGCAGGTGAATAAGGGGGCTGGGATCAGAGCGGCGATGCCTTGCCAGGATGTGGGTAAGATCTATGGGGCCCGAGTTGGAGATGTTCCACCTCTCAGATTCGAATGACCTCCTTCTAGAGTCCAGAGGGCCATCATCTGACACAACCACATGCGAGCCCTGACCATGTCCTGACTCTGCCTCTGTGGGCAAGTCAAAGGCTATTCCTGCATTCAGTCCACAGATTTTATCCAGAGGCAGCTCTGTAGCCACAGCTACCTGAGCTTCCCCTGTGGCCTCAATGGCACAGATGTAGCCTCCCACATCAAAAATGGGGCAGAAAGAGCAGGCGACCAGACTCTTCTGGATGTCATTCCAGATGTAAGAGTGAAGAGCACTGCCAATGGCCACTACCAGGCGCGTGCCGTCCTTAGTCCAGCAGGCACAGTGGATTAGCCCGCTACTTTTAATGTCTGCTTTGACTCTCCTGTTGTCCACCCTAACAGAGAATAACACAGAGGCATCCTTCTTGGTCAGCACAGCCAGGATGTCCATTCTAGGATGCCAGACACAGCCTTGGGAGAGCAGTGGGAAAGGCTCGCTCATCTCACAGGTCTGAGTGCAGAGCAGCTTGTTCTGCTCAAGAGCACTAAGCTGTAGTTGCCAAACGGTGATGTGTTTCTTGTGCTGAACAGCCAGCAAGGCAGGGGATCCAGAACAGCACAACGGGCCCCAGTAGAGCCCAAAAACGTGCTCAAACTGCCCAATGACATTGGTGTCCCCAAACGTCACCTCACCATTACTGAAGTAGAGAGATGTTAAGCAGACCTGCTTGCCGTCAGTCCATGCTAACCCGTGCACAGGGTGGATGGCTTGGTGTAGAGTGTTGAGACCTGTCCTCAGGAGCTTTGCCTTGCCAAGATCCATCCTGACAGGTGTGAAGAGGCTTGATAAGAGACAAAGGAAGAAGTATCACTCACAAAGTTAACATTGATGACAGAGGCTGTTTCTGATCTGAAATGGGTCCAGTGCACAAGAGTAGTTATTGCTACCTACACAGACTAAGAATAGGAAAAGCCTCTCCTGTGTCCCCTTCCAAGTACATGTCTTAATCCCCTCTCCCTGAGCTGAGGCAATGGTGACGAAGGCTTATAGCTGCTTATACCCGAATGACCTTAGTAACGCAGGTCCTGCTATACTAATGATATTACTATGTACTTTAAGTAGATATGTCTCACCATCCCAGTACTAACTCTTTAAGGTAAGGTGAAACCTCCATGGTCCCCGTAGGGAAATTGGATGGATGGAGAAAGTGATAGAGACATACAATAAAACAAAATATCAGTAGACCCTCCCGTGACATAAAATAGCTATATAAGAGGGATAGACATGAAGATGAAGAAAAATGTGACTAGGTTTAAAAATCTCCAATTTCACAGTGAAACCTAACTGAAGAGCATGACATGCATTAATTTCTCCTATATTATGAGAAACTAACGGTAGCGTACGAAACTTCACAAACCTAATTTTATTCCAAACGTAACGTTACCTTATAAATCCTAAGACATGCCACAGGGACTCCAGGTAACAACACTGATTGAAATCCCCAATTTCCCACTTTTTTTCGCGTTTTCCCGGTTGCAATGTGTATTCTATTTGACCCGGAAACACAGGAAAACAAAAATCTAGGTGGATCATGGGACTTGTAGTTGAACTGGAATCAACATAATGTTACTTAGCACACACGAGGGCGCTCTCTGCGTGCTTCTTTTTTATTCAACCCAGCATTGGACTATAAAACTGAGCTGAATTTTTAATGTTGCCAGAAATAAAGATACACGACACTATAAACTGTATTCAGAATGTAAGATGCCCAGATGTGGTGTCTTTTTTAAAACAGCTTACCAAGCTGAAGACGATGTAGGTGGGGTAGTTGCGCATCTCGAGCCCGACGTCTCGGCATCCGCGAGAAAATATCTTTGTTGTTACTGTGTACAGTAGTGGTCGGTAGTGTTCGGTCAATGCATGGTTTCGCCGTTGTAGCCTGTTCTGTAGCCGCAAAACAGACCCCGAAAAAGCTTTTGAGGCCGTATGTTTTAGAGATAACCTTTGAACAAGTGCAATAATGGGTGTGGAACTCGAAACAATATCTCCTGGTGACGGTAAGTTGATTCCTTTCGCCTGTGTGCTTTGAAGTAGTGGGTTCGGTTGCGCCCCAGCATGTTTAACAGCGGTAGCGTTGACATAATAACGTTACGTGCCGCAAGGCTGTATCTGGAATACGACCATTAATTCACTGGCGTTACTTAGCATTATTTTGCAAATATTAACATCCAGGTTGCAATTCGGCTACCATCTTCCGTTCATCATTCCACTCCAGTAAATGCTGTGTGGCATCGTTCTAGAACTCTCCATACTTGGTGTCACTGGGCTGCTTGATTGGCTCGTGCATGGCGCTTTAAATTTTGAGATCTGTCTCGTGAGGAAATTTAGATTTCACTTAATGGAAACTTTAACGAGACACGGTCAAGTAGACATAAGTGTGTTCTCTCTCTCTCTCTCTCTCTCTCTCTCTCTCTCTCTCTCTACATCTCTCTGGTCACACACACGCGCGCGCACACACACTGCAGTTAGGAGCATTTGACAGCCATCTAGGCTAAAAAAAATAAGGCCATTGGCTAAAGTTTCTATTTGAGAGTATTGAGGCGACAAAGCATTGACTCCCACACGTCTACAGGCCTAAGGAGGATTTAGCATTCTTGCCAGGAACACCCCGACTTGATCCAGTTATTGTTAATCTATGAGATTAGCGTGACAGCCTCTGATAGATACAAACACTCATTAATGCATGTTTCTCCCTCTCTTCTCTCAACAGGAAGAACATTTCCCAAGAAGGGCCAGACATGTGTTGTTCATTACATAGGTAACTGACTTTTGCAGATGGTTTGCTTTCAACAGGGATAAAGCCAGACAGGTCTTTCCTGTCTGCGTGTTGAGAGGGGTCCAATGTTTTTCTTCTGTTTCCTTTTTAGCAATATCTAGATTGCACGGTGACTCAAAGTTTCTAGTCTGCATGCTTGCAAGCACATGCATACTATTGTTCCACTTATGATTAAAGATTGTCTGAGCTGCCAGCTCACCTGGAAGAATTCAGTTAGCTTTGATTTGGGTTTTGGTGTCACACAGTGTAAATTGTGTTTCAGCGGCTTTTCCAACCTACAAAGCAATACATCTAAGGAGAAACACACACCCATACATGTGCATACACATACACACACCTCCCAACTGCTTCTTTCTGTTTATCTGCTGTCAGACTGTCCAATTGTAGAGGTGGAGCGGTAAGAAGCATAGCCATTTGGGAATAAATCTGGGTTAGTCTGTGCCCCAGGGTTGGGACTCCAGACAACTAGGTCAGACAGAAAGTAAACAAAACCTAGGTTGCCTGTCATCAGTCTGTCTGAGCATCATAAGGTTTATTGCATGGGTAGAAGTAGTTAAATTGCGTGCTCCTTGGCAGCACCTGTGCAGTTGATCTTTGTGAGTACAGAATCCCCTGCACACAAGCATGTGTGTGTGCATTTCTATCAGTCAAACAGTCAGTTTTTTCTCGTCTCTGGCATTCCTGTAATCTTCACCACCCTCATGTTTGTATTTTTGTGTTTACACGGTTGTCACTGATAAGCCATGAGAATGAGATGTTCATTGCTCAACTGAACCGAGTCACTCATAATCGGAATATTAGGTTTCATTTAAGCTAGCTTTGCAGCTCTAATGTGATGAACGGCATAGACAGACACAGGCCAAGCTGCTTCGGCGGATCACAGATTTTATTGTTCAGTTTTTTTGGGAGAGTTGAAGAGGTTATTGAATTTCTCCATGGGTCTGATTCCTGTAGAGATGATTTACTGCAATTGAAAATTCTGTTATTGTGCATGTGAAACTGTTGCACTGAGATGAAGCCTAGACATTAGTCTTTGGTTGCAAGGGTTAGGCCTTTGGCTTCTTGATAGCTTGATAGATGTCGCCTGACTCTGTAGAGTGTCACAGACTGGCTGGCCACTATCAAAATGCTGGTAAGAAGTCCTCCCCCACCAGTTACGCCAATATCTGTTGACGAGCCATCGTCTGGTGGGTCTTTTGAAATGTAATGATCATATTTGGCTGATAGACCAGTATTAAGCAGTTGATAAATGTTACAATCCATTAACACTCTCCCACCCTACTGTAGGATTTTACTTCTTTTGGATGCACTTCTTGTTTTTCTGCCTCTAATTTTCCTGTTTTTCATTGTCGCGTTTACATAATTTCCTGCTGTTTTCTGTTGTATTTGTCACATCGTGAGTGGCCTGGCTTTGGTTGATGTGTCCCTAGCATAGACTCCTTTATCACTGGGCTATGCTAGAGCTAGGAAAACAGCCTGTTTTTTATTTTTTTATTTATTTTTTTTTTAATGGAGATGCTGCTGCTTTTAGTGGTGCAGAGCTAACACAGACAGAAGGAGCCTGAGCTGCTCTGTCTGGTTCTGCCTCTCTTTTTCCTCTTGATTCACTTTCCCCATGAGTTCTCATAATCTTTTTGGAGGTGGCATGGCCTGCAAAATACAGAGTTAAGCAGAGGCAAGTACTGGGCGCTTACAACGCACCAAGGTGCTATTAATATATTACTGTATGGGCTGGCGAAATCTATTTGCAGTGGGCAGGCGAAAATGTCTGTATGGTAACCAGCTGTACACATCAGACTGTGAAAACGATGCTTTAACACTGAGCCCAAGCCAGGAGGAGATTAGCCGAAGCATGTGGTTTTCTAACACCAGATAGCATATGCACCTCATTGTAAAACATTGCCTTACTGGTTGCATGGAGCCATTGTTATTTTCTAACTGAAAGACTGAGCCAGTTATAGTTTGATGACACAATCATAAGCCATAAACAAGTTACAAATGACATTATGTAAACATGCTGTAAAGCAATATCTTACTCTGATAGAACAGTCTTATTTTTCATTATGTTCAGATGGTGTGGCATCATTAGACTTTGGATTACTTGTGTGTGTGGACTCTGTTTTTCCCTAGTCCGTCTTACTGATAGTTTTCAACAGGCAAAACGTGATCCCAGAACATAGAAGAAACCATTTTCTATTTCATTTAATCCCCTTTAATTGGTATTGGCAGGCATTGTTGGTTTTTTGCCCAGGAACTTGTATGACAGTTTAAGTATTGAAAACTATGTAGCTGTCACACTTATTCTTTAGGTCTGTGTAACACTGTAATTACCGAGGCATTGTTGTATTACTCAAAGGCACAAAGACAAGATTAGGACAGGAACTGGTAATGAGATAAGACTGGCAACAGAGTTTAGCTGTAGATTTGGGACTTAGGCCTATCCAGTCCTAAATCATCCAGCTGGCTGTCAGTGCAGCACCCTGCAGTGTGCCCTTCTTCAGTATTAGGCTTCCAGATAGAAGAGGGAAGATAAACTGCACAGCAGGATTTGAACCCATGCTGTTTGCACCACATTAATGACCAACATTAACAGAGAGCACTCACTCCTACGCACATATGACACCATACCCTGCCCCTTTTTGATCTTCACTTTCACCACTGGTATTCTAAGCATGCAGATATACACACACACACACACATGCAGACAAGCCTGTGTGTGCCTGAGCACACAGACCTACACACAGATGTGTGGTGACCTTGGAGATGCAGGAGCCCTCCTGGGGTCTGGTAAGAGTGTTGCATCTGCTGTGGTTTCCCAAAAATAGCCCAGGGGTCATCACCATGAAACCGGGGAGGGCCCTAGTGTTACTAGCTGGCAGGACAAATCAATTAGTAAATCTCTCTCTCTCTCTCTCTCTCTCTCTCTCTCTCTTATTCTCTCCTTCTTTGTAGCGCCTGATTATGAGTCTATTCATAGAGCTGCAGCAGTTAGCTAGTTCTGCTCTTGTTCTGCAGCACGTTTCTTAAATGCAGCCAGTGTTAAGACAAACGCCCCAGTGTTGGAAGAAGCTGTTTGAACAACAGTTTAGGCTCAAGATGGGATGAGATGTGTTATCATTTCTTTATTTATTGAGCATACTAGCACTGAGCGTACTATCTCTTTACTGGTCTCACACAGTTAAAAAGGCACACTAGCTGAGATGCTGCCCAGTGTAATGACAGATTTATTGACCAATAAGGAGCTTGGGAAATTTGGAGAGTGCTACACATTAGTGTTCCCTGCCCAGATTTTTTTCAGCCAAGCCAAGGAGGTACGGCCAGTGACCATGCAATCACAAGTTCACCTTATAATTCAGACTGTTACTGAAAGAAGAAAGTGTAATCAGATCTTGTAGTGGTTAGTATCTAGAACACTAGGCCTCAAATTCATGATTGATGGAGCCAGACTTTGTGCTATGACAACAGAGAGCATTGTGGGTCTCCACTAACAATATGCATGAGCGTTGTAATCAGCGCGCTTGGTTGGACTCAGGTGATATGATGTCATAACTAAAAGGGGCCGTCATTCCTTACCTTGTTTGAGCTTCCCTCTTCACCATGAAACGTGATGAACTGGAAACCTAATGGCACTTGGTCAGAATGTCACACAGAAATAGACTGAAACATCGGACGGTAATTCAGGAGATGGCAAACTCTCTCCTTTCAGGGGAGAATGTTGTGATTGAATGCTGTGGGAAGTAGCATTCAATCATAACATCTCAGCACATGATCCGTGTGAGGAGTGGGGAGTGAAAGGCAGCAAGACGACTTTATGCTCAGCTTCTGAATTAGGAAATCATCCAAAAAAAAAAAATCCTAAATAATCCTTATGTTAACTAAGAAAAAAGAGTGAGAGTTTTAAGGTTCCTGCAAGATTTGATTCTTGGTTACAATGCACAAACGTTGCATTTTTGTAATGCATTTTAGTTTGCCTTGTAAAAATCTAAACGTTGCAATGGTTGTGTACACCCTGTCTGGTATGGGGGAAAAAAACATCCCACACATAAACATAATATGTAGCATAATATGTAGCATATTGAACATTGAGTTGTCTGGTTACCATTTCTGACAGGCCATTCACAGATTGTATTTTGAAGGAAATTAGACAAAATATGAAGATGTAAAGAGATGTGACAGCAGTGTCAAGGTTCATGAATGATTTTCCAGACAACTCCACCAGTCCACTTAGCATCCAAGATGACTCATATCTGGTTTATAATAGTAAATTCATATTTTGTTTATATTCATCGCGCCCACCTAGCCTGCCACACTCAGTGCCAGTGTAACCTTTAAAGCAGTGCTGATGAGGGTAATTTGTAAGCTCAGGCTGCATCAACACACCTGGCGGCATATCTGTGCCATTCACTTTCTCCGTTAGAATGAAAACACTCTTAATTACATTGTCTAACTCACCCCCAGTGTGTCCTGCTTGATATATGAATGAAACACGACAAGTTTGTTTTTTATCCGTTGACACATGCATACTTGCAGCCGAGAAATGTGCCAACACGTATGTAGGAGCATGCCATAGACAGATAGCTTTACGTGGTCTATCTCGTTTCATCCAGACTTAGGCTGGGGAGGCTGCTGAGCTGGCAACCGGCCTAGCTGGGGGCTGAGAGAGGATACAGTAAACGGAGTAAAAATAACCCCAACCCTGTGCGCCGAAGCCCTGTGTGCCGCAGCATTTTGCAAAATCCAGCCAGAGCACTACGCTCTCATGCCACTTAGTCCGGAGAGTCTGGGTGTAGGCCTCAGGAAGGGAAGGGCCCTGTTGCATTTCCACTGAGACCCCACCCCTGCTCGGCTGCCAAAAGAATGATAACAGAGTAGTGGGGCAGTGGTTGAGCGGGTCACTTTCTGTTGGCTCTGCATTGCTTTCCTGTAAAGCACAGTCTAACCTGAGGGAACCATGTGTGAAACATCTGGCTTGGTACCTCACGTAGAGTTGATCTACATTGCAAATCAAGCTGTAACTGACTAAAACATTTAAATACTGGGATTTTGTGTGTATGACATATATGACAGCCGTGCCTGTGCAGCCTTTATCCGTGGGAAAATAGTACCAGGTGGTATTTGCCTTGGTGCATGTACTCCGTGACTCCAGGCTTGGACCGAGCCCAGCCCGCTGATATCTGGCCTACAGTGATTCTGGGAAGCCGTGGACCTACTAAGTTTAGGGGTAGTGAAAGGGGAGATGCTGTACAGTACCAAGTCAAGATTCATCTGACTTGATGAGCTAGCCAAGATCTCTAAACTTGAGTTAACATGCACGCTTTAATGCCAGTTATTCACACTTGTTCAGTAATGTCACTGGTGATAAATCATGGGCACGTCATGGGGACGACCTGCAAACTGCAAGTGGGCACTGTGAAATATTTTTCACCTGACCCATCTTTGACTTCCTGCTAGACTGTGAAACAGTGAACTTAACTAGAGTTCCACAATTAATCATGTACTGTTGCGTATCATGATTTGAGTTTCCGCAATTAGTAACTGTAATCTACTTACATGTTGCAACATTGGAACATTTCACCTCACTCAGAATACCACTTTAAATTAATCAGGCTGTTGGCAGAAGGTCCAAAAAACGAAAAATATTTTGGATTATCGTTTTAGCCACAATCATGCAGCTGTACTCAAGACTGAGGACATACAGTATTTTACATTTTTTGGAATGTGCTTTATTAGATAACAGGAGGTGGAGAGTAATGGCAAATTGGGGATAAGTAATCAAAGACATGCAACAACAGTTCGGAGCCAAATTTAACATAGTATATATCTCATGAGCACAAATATACTATGCATCTATACTATACTATGCATAGCATGTTTATACTATGTACAGTGCACCCTAGCCAGTTGGTGCCCTATGTTTATGTAATATGTGCAAAGAAACAGCCCTGGTGTAGTTTTTCTGATGAGGTATGCTATGCAGGCGGTAGTCTCATTTTACTAGTCATTTAACTCATCCTCATTAATGTCCCCTTGTTACTTGGTGATACTTAACACCATACATCACACGAGTGGCTACTTGTAACATGTGAGAGAGTAGCAGAATATTTGAAACTGAACACTCCTTTCCAGGCAAGATGCACTCCTCAGATTTATGTTGTTGTAGATCCACTCCCTCGGCTCTTGGGGGGTCAGTCTCAGAACGCTGACTTGAGCGATCAGAGGAATGGAACAACACTTGAGGTGGCAGCAGGGATTTCCCTCAGGAGAAGTGCTGAGGTGGAGTCGACGAGGGCATGTTAAAATGACTAATAAAATGGGGCCAGTGTCTGTCTGTCTATGCCTTTGGAAGTGTTTAATGGGCCTAATATTATTATCATGCCTGAATGGTCAGTGCTGTGAAGGAACACAGTCCTGCACTGCGCTGCCTCTGTTCCCCTCTTCTCCCTGTGGTCTAGATACGGGCAAGCAATGGCCTACTTAACTTTAAAAATAATCCACTGAACCAGGCCAGCACTTCCTGCTTCAAATTCCCTTTGTTCATATTTGGATAATTGAAAGAAACCCAAGATCTTGATAAGAAGCCTCTAATAGTATGATTTCTCTTTTAGGAGCCAACCTGGCGCTGTTGAAAGCTACCTGCCTCTAGCCTTTAATCTTGAATTACGTAGTTCCAAAACATTTTGAGTTATTGTAGGAAGGGTGTGCTCAGACATGACATCACTATAGCCCTGTTTAACATTATTGTGTTTGTTGGGGTCAGGTAATACAAGTCATAGCAACACAGTTTACAGCAGAGATATCACTTAAATTGGTTCTTCTAGCTGTGCACTTGATTTGTTTCTATGCCTCACTTGTTAGTCACTTTGGATAAAAGCGTCTGCCAAATGACTAAATGTAAATGCAAATGGAAATGTTTTCTGGTTGACTACAAAAAATGGGTCGTTTCTCTGCCAAGTGCTTCCCCTGAGCTGTGGTTTCCTTTTGACAGGTATGCTGCAGAATGGGAAGAAGTTTGATTCCTCTCGAGACAGAAACAAGCCCTTCAAGTTCAAGATTGGACGAATGGAGGTCATCAAGGGGTGGGAGGAAGGAATAGCAAAGGTAAGAGAGGAAAGCAAGAAGAAGGTCATTCATTTGCATAAACTACATCTGTCATATTTAATCTGCATTAAAAAAAATAGCGCGTGACTAACATGCTCATTCCACCTGGTCTCCTTTTCCTCTTGTCCCTCAAGATGAGCCTGGGCCAGAGAGCTAAGCTCACCTGCACACCGGACGTGGCATACGGAGCAACAGGCCACCCAGGGGTCATCCCGCCCAACGCTACACTTTTATTTGACGTGGAGCTCCTCAAGCTCGAGTGATGCATGGGGGGGAATCGTCAAAGGTTCAAAGTTAATGAGGCTGCGTTTGCCACAACCTATTTTCACAGGGAGACCATGTCGGCTGCTGCCTCCCACCATCCAGCTACAGTTCTTCCCTTTGATTTATACCATCTTGTTCAGTTCAACTTTTAAAGTATCTATTGCTGCTTTGTTGCCAACTTGCCATTTTAGATACTGAGACAGAAGGTTGTCACAGCTCTTACTGCAAGACTATCTCTCTCTCTCTCTCTCTCTCACACACACACACACACACACACACACACATACACACACATACACAAACACACACCACCGTTTGGTTTCTTTGTCTTAATGTTTGTCATTTGGTTTACCCACACATTTTTTTTATTATTATTTCATTTGGAAGTTGTAAATTTTGTTGAATCAAGAACAGATCTGTCATCTGATGGAAGCCGTACTACATTGCAATCAAAACATACTGCCTTACAGTTTTAAAAATAGAGGGAGGGTACATGTTGTAAGTACAATACTTCTGCTCTGTATGGTAACTGGGCATTAACAACCACTGTCTGCATTGCCACTTTGATAAAGGTTTGTCCTGCTGAATGCTATGAATGATATTGCTGTGTTTAGTATATTTTATATCCCTCACATACATTTACTGCACGTGTACCGCAGAAAGAATTCAAATCCAATACTGTACAGAACTCCTGAAGAGCCATGGCTACAATGACCGTTTTATCAATCAACTCTTAATAAAAATTGTGTGTACTATGTTCAGATATCGAGTTAAGGTATTATTTGTTTGTGTTTGTGTGTGTGTGTGTGTGTGTGTGCGTGTGCGTACATCAGACAATGATTATAAACATTGTGAAATGAGGTATGGGAATCTTTGCCAAGGGTTTCTGCATACATTTGTGTGCAACTTCGCCCCCTCCTGGTCATTTCCGTAAAGAGAAACGTCAGACTAGAGTTAACCATCTCTTCAAAATGCGACGAT
>OMLF01043816.1:0-18517 GCA_900302615.1 Holocentrus rufus
TATTCTGCTCAGATTGTAATTGGCAGTTGTGGCTGCACGAGTTGGGCAGATAATATTGGATATCGAAACGCATCACCCTCTTGAAGTAGACCCAACAATTATGTTTGGCTCCTGCGATGATTTACGCGTGCCAGAGTGGCGCCCGCCCAGAAATTAGCAACAGGACTGGACCGTAATCAGATTAATTTCAGTTTCAGATCTAATTTCAGAATTTCCTTGGTCATCATGTTGTGTAGGGTGGTTTTGCATCCGTGTTCCGGGTCTTGTCATCTGTAAGCTTTTTGGTCTTCATGTGGGGGGAAAAAAGGTGGTATTGATATCATTTTATTTCAAGGCAAAATTTCAGCCCCCCAGATTTGATTTAAACCTCGGTTAGGCGGGCTAAAAAGGTCATGTTGTTGTTTACATAGATCTAATAAATCTTGAGCCAAGTGAAGGCAATCACTGTTTGGTCTAAATATTTTATAGCTTTCAAAAGCCCACGCCTAATGATTCAGTGCATTTGCCCCCGTGTGCATGCCAGTTTGATTGCATGGAAATGTACATGTAGGTCTGACTGCATGTATGTGTGGGGCCTATTAATTGTTGATGTCTAATTTGCACCTATCAGCTACATGATTGAGACGGCAGGGCTGGAGGGGAAAAAAAAAAAAAAGAGTAGGCTGGGAGAAAAATTAACCAGGCAAGTCGAGAGCAAGTGGCCTTGTAATAGAGCTGTAACAGCTCCCTGGATTTTCCACAGCAAGTGTGATTTCCACCGCTACTGCTATTGGAAATGCTTTTTTTTTCCTCTGTGATTTTGCTACTGTAATTGTTATTGGAGCTGTATGGCAGACATAGTACTGGCACATTTTTCTTCATTCTAACCCAGGAACAACTTCACTGTTAGGGCTTGGGGAAACGTTTTTAAAGACGAGATGCATTTTGTAGAGACAAATGGGCCGAATTAAAAGTGAGACAAAGAGTGGTCTTGCATAGATAAATTGGAAGTTACAAGGAATTGACGACAGCTCGGTTGTACATACTTAATAGTTATTATGGTCAGACCATTATGGGTATATTGGCTTGCCAATATCGACTGGGAAATCCTGCAATGACATTTTATTGTCTCTGCACATTTTATTTATTCATTCAATTAATTTTTTTTTTAATTATTCATTTAAGAAGGTCCTAATGTTTCTCAGAGCTTTCCCTACTGTTGAATAGGCATGGTATCATTTATGTGCTTTATTTTCATATAATGTTTTGCATTTTTGTGCACAGTGTTAAGCTAGAGGATTGTGCTAATTGTGTTGGACAATTGTGTTGCATATTAGTCATGCATTGACCCATGCATCACGATATAGTTTGTATTGTGAAATCCTGCCAATACCTAGCCCTAGGGAAACAATGAAGACATGTATCTTTGGACATGGATATTGAAGATAGTGATTGTTGGCACAAAACTGGGTGTCGGCAGCTTTATTCTAAAAATACTGGTATCAGTCCTTTAAAATCTGTCATGGCTGAACCCTGTTAGTTATGTTAGCTCATTTTCATCATGTCGCCTCAACTTGGTTTTTAGTGTACTTTGAGTGTTAGCATTTGCATGTGTTTGTGAAGTTCTGCATGTGGCTTTGGACGCTTTTTGAAATCCAGCAGTAAAGAATCACAGATGAAAGTAATTAGCAATTTCCATCTGTCATGTCACCTGAGGAAACAACCCTTCTGTACATGTTCAGAGAAGAGAAGAGTAAATCAAACGAACATCTTGGCTATGAAACAGATATCTAAAGAAAACCTTAGCAAGCCTTGCTTTTAACCTACCTTTTCATCTCAAAAATAGGCCGATCCGCCCAGCACTTAATGTGCCTCCAGACTCTTGGAGAGACAGGATGAAATTAAGCATTGAACTTCAATATCATTATTCTATCAATATTATTTGTTCCTTTCAGGAAAAAAGGAATGTGCATGCATCTAATAGTATACTGACTGGGAGGGGATAATTATGACACATGGCCCACTTATTGCAGACAACGTTGTGTTAAACACTCACTCAAAATGAAAGTGCAGGAGGAGATTTCTATTGCAGCAGCCAAATGGCAGTCTCCTCAGTCTTGCAAAAATATAACAACATGGCCCGTGCAGGATGAGCCCATTGCAAGTGCACTCTCAGTATCTGCTTCATACCATGAATATTGACACTTTAGACATTTAACCTTCCACTGGCTGTCCAGTGTCCCTTGCTTGGCATTGAGAATAATGAGAACCATGAAAAGCAGACTGTTGACAGTGACCCCTTTGACTCTGTATTAAATTTATAGCCGTCAAGCAGAGGCGGCACGCTGCCTCCTGCTGGGGTCAAAGCTATCATGACCATAAAGGTTTAATTACAGGGCTGTGAATTGGCAAGTGCACGCTATCCGGTGTGCATTGTAATACATGGGATATGATAACTGGAATTCGCTGGGAAATGATACATTCTTATACCGAGCATTATAGTGATGTGTGCATTGGATTTACAGGGTTGGTGACAGGCTTTTACATAGCCACACAGTGGTGCCTGAAAGGATGCTTTTGATCATTTTCATTCACTGTGGGAGGGAGGTCAGAGGTCGGGTCGGCTACAGAGCAGCAGCAGCCCTGGAGGTTGTAGGGATTCAGTGTCTTGCTCAAGGACACTTCAGCAGGGTGGATGCCTGCCAACATGGGAATCTAAACCACATCGCTCCAACAGGGTTTTAGCAAGCCCCACCCTCCCTAGTTTACTTTTCAATCTAAAATGAGCGAACATCATCTTTTTTTTTTTTTGTTTGTTTTTTTTTTTTTTGTCATTTCTGTGTTACTGGGCTTAGCTCAGTCAAGAGGGGCCTCCCTCCTAGAAACTAATTCATGTCACAAGCCATGATTTATGCTGCCCCAAAAAATGGCTTTCAGGCTATGTTGGTGAAATATCCAAGCTTTCCCCATAGAGTTGCATACAAAATCGCCCATTTCCCTTAGTTATTCCTGCTAATTGGACACTTGAAAATATTATAAAATGTTTCTGGCTTATAGGTCATGTTCAACATTGTACAGAATCACCTTCTAAAGTGTTTTGTATGGAGGAAGGCCATGTACTGCCTTTAATTACCATTTTAAAGCATTCCCTCAGCTAGGGCTAGCTATTCATCTGCCGGGTCAAAACTGCCTATTTTTCACTGATGCCAGGCCTCAGATTGATTTCTTTTTCACATATTTTTTGTGCATAATGCATGTAAAATGATTGCACATATGCTGCATTTGCCGTCGTTTCCCAACAAGCAGCAGTTGTGTTTGAGAGCACAATTATTACATGAGGTTAGTTCAGGGTAAGGCAACATAAATCACTGGCTTAGTGTCAGGACAGAAAACAGAGTGATTAAAGCGGGGTTAGGGTTAGGGAACACATTAGGCTCATAGATGTTGGGTTATTAGTAAACATGTTCCTTGTTATAAAGAAATGACTACTGATGTGGGGCTTGAACTAGGCACCTTTTGTGTCTCCAGCATTGTTTCTAACCATCTCAGCTTCCCAGCTAACCGCGCTTTAATGGACTTCATGCTATTTAACTCTGCCTAATGCTTTAAGACTTGTTTACAAAACCAGCATGCATGATTCATTTCTAATTACAATATCCCATGAATTACATGGAATTAGGCTGACTAAAGATTCAGCAGCTACCAGCCATTTTCCAATTTCCGAGCAGATGAATTATAACAGAGTACTGGATAAGTGTGTCCGGTATACAATTTACAGTACGCTGTTTCTCAGCACCATATTTTATCAATCTGCTCTTAACACCAAAGAGAGCGGCCCTTGGGCAACATTTTAAGAACTGTACATTTGTTTCTGCTGCCGTTAAATTATCAATTCATGAAATGGATCTATTGTTTTTAATAAAAAATATTTCTCATCCATTAATTGATTCATCACATATTTTGTATCCTAGCATATATCATATTATAGAGTTTAATATATATTTCATGGTAACATGTCTGTCTTGCAGAATTGCAGGTACAAAGGGGAGAAAAAAGGGAAAAGGAAAAAAAACAACTTTCCAGCAGTTTGTTGTTTTATTGAACCAGAGAACAGCAATGAGTGAGTTCATAACCGAGCAGCTCAACATCATTTTTTAAACTGCCACAGGGCTGAACTTTTAAGTGACCATCCCCTGCTTGTGTCTGTCAGCATGAACCATTGCCAAAGCCAACCCCTGTGTGTGCTGCCTTTATATTACACAGTGTAGCCACTGAGTTTTATTTTATTTTTTATTTTTTTTCCCCACCTGATGGTGTCCCTATCTTGCAGACATCCATCCCAAAGACATAGTGGAAGGAAATGCAAAAAGGGGGAGGAAGCAGGTTTTGTTCTGAAATATTTTTGCCTTCACATTGTAAGCACACAGAAAATAGTGCACCATTGGATGCTGTAAATAAGAGATAACGTCTCAATTTTGGATGGAAGCACAAATAGTATGGTAATTTGCTGACATATGAAATGCTCTGGGAAGGTGCCCCCAATAGATTAATACCTAAACAGGTACTGATAGTGCCTAAATTAATCATTGGCTGGGCCTTGTTTGTGCCCTCGTGGATATAGGGCTCGCATTAGAGGAGAATCTATAGCTGTGAGGGAGCACAGGGTCAATGATGTTGTTCTCCGTAAAGTGCATTGCACTCATTTGTCTGCCTCACGGGTGGCACATTTGCCGGGCAAATAAAATAGAATGCTTCCTGACCATGGTAGTACATCTGATAAAATTAGCTCGGGAACAAGGACAATGCCACCTTCGTAAAGCCTTGATAGTGGACTGTCTTTCTGGTGCACTTCCCAAACTTTTGGGGGAAACTTCCAGTGCTGCTCTAAATCCACACGCTTGTCATGAGCGAAATGAGCCGTGTCACTGTGGATCGGTGCAGCTCCATCAGCCGTTTAGTTAGAAAGCAGCCTCCAGATTCTACTTTGTAAAAGTTTGCAAAGCTTCCCAAGTTTGATGCCTCATCTGAGGGAGATGTGGAGAGATTTGTCTTTTTTTTTTTTCCTTACACATGAGACTACAATCTGGTCATGCTGCGTTATGATTCAGTATTTACCACATACTGGAGAAAGAAACAATTTGCTCAATGTGGTCATTAGATTGGAGAAAGTAATCATATTCCAATTGGACAAAGAAGCCACATTTTACAGATAGCAGTTTTGAGGATAATGAAAAACAGAGACCTTTTTATTGCATTGCCACACAGAAAGAAAAAATCAGGATCCGCCATATCGGAGAAAGCCTTATCTTCCTTATTATGCTCTCTGTGACATTACTTTTAATATCCCCGTAGTTAACTTCAGACTGTATTTGCAGATTACAGAAAGGTCACCATTTTGATAGCACCGAGGCGTCCGAGGTTCTTAGAGAGGGATGCATATCAAAATCCCTGTGATTGATTGGTATCCTCAGATATTCAGTCTAAGTAGGGATTGGTGATGAGGCAACGGGAAGATTAGTCCAGTCTCACATGTTGGAAAGGCAGAAAATTTGATGAAGTATTCATAATCTCTTCATCAAAAGGAAGTATTTCATCCATCAGCAGAGGGGTCAGCTGCGTACACTTTAAGTCCTGGTCTTAAAATCAGACACCAGCTGGTAAACACGAGCGTGCTGTGTGCAGATATGTGATATCTGGGATTTTGGAGTTGTAAACAGTCACCTGTCACTGCCATGTGGGGAATGTGCAAAGGCCTTGAGCAGGTTTAAAGGCCCAATCTGGAATTAGGGAATAGCACACCCTGCTGAGTCACTGTTACCTCAATTTGACTTATTGCGCTGAAGACTTTCTATCGCTCCACATGACTGGACGTGAAAGACATAAATTACACTGCAATGCATTTTTGAGGCTGTGATTTTTTATTTATTTATTTTTTGTTATCATTATGTTGATGCTGATAATAAACATTGGAGAAGAATCTGTCCACATTTTGACTTGCGGTCGGAGGTTATTTTCTATGCATGCACCCACAAATGACAGGAAAAAAAATCCAAATTGGTATCCACTTGGTATCAGCTAATCTTTTAATTAAAAACAATTCGGCATGTGTGCAACACAATTTCCAACCAGCGCGTCCCTTTAGATATTCGTAGATAACAAAGATGGGGCAAGTACAGCCTGGCAGTAAACAGTTAGTTTAGCTTGGTTTGCCCTTCGTCTGCAGTAACGTTCTCAAGGCTCTCTGCATGTTATTAGCTGCTCAGAAAATTTAATTAATTAGTACATTAGTGGTAGTTTAAAGACGCGGATAAGGGAGATAGGATAGATAAGTGTTTGATAAATAAGATCGATAAGAGCCGTGGATAAGGGCAAGATTTATGGTATGTATTTTCTAAAACAATAAGTGCAGTTCTTATCTGAGCATTGCAGGGTTTTAAAGTAATCAAGAATGATTCACTGCAAGTGAGATCTAAGGATGGTCTTCTTCATCTGCATGAAATGATGCAGATTTAATGGGGATAGATGGTGAACTGATGAGGTAAGAGCAGTTCATTAAATAATTAGCATTTATCAAAATAAATTGTGGATGCCTGAGAGTCAGTTAGATAAGGGAATATAGTATCCAAGGTTTGTGTACATTTTTACCATAAAAAAAGTAATTATTTTTTTTTTTTGGTGTTATATATTTTTTGGAACCTTCCTCGACCAGTATTGAAATGTTGGATGTGGATTTCTGCTTATTTATTTATTTTGAATGTTCCTCCAGTTTGGCTAGTTCATTTTCAGCTAACTTATTGGTTTGTTTGAAACCCATTTCCACACTTGGAATGGGTGTGCCTGGTAGCAGATGCTTCAATTCCAGACCTTAGCACACACACGCACACACACGCACACGCACACACACACACACACACACACACACACACACACACACACAGGTCTGAAATCATGCTTCCATCAGCTTTGCCTTGTCTGTCATACTGATATCGATTTACTGGCCAGTTATGAGCTGGCTCTGAAGCCACCTCTGGAGTTTTATAGAAACATGATAAACATCATCAATCTCTTTGTACAGCCTTCAAAAGGTGGCAGATGGTTCATAGCCCTTTAATCAATTGGGATTCAATGGTCCAATATACCACATGTAATGATACTTATGGTACTTTGGCCTACTGTGGTGTGAGTTCATGCTGTTCAAGTCAATTTAGCGCACCTGTTCATTTTAACACCATCCAAATGCATTTTCTGTTTATCTAATCTGAAAATGCAAGATATAAATATAGTTTGGTTAGCATTTTTGTTATTGTGTTTCCATGTTTCCTGTGATTGAAAAGCTCATCTTTGTAGCAGCAGTCTCATATTTACCCATCACCACTCTGTTTGCAAAGTTGCAATAGCGCATTTTCTTTTCTTTGTTTTATTTTTTCAGTCTCTGCCATGCACCTCAATAAAATGCTCAAGGCGTAAATTTGTCAAATATGTTAATATCTAGGCTAATGCCTGAAATGTTTGGACCAGCAATTAAATGATCAGTGGTGAATAAACAGAAAATTTGTATTTGGTTTTAATCTGACTGGCAGGCAGATGTTGGCAAGTTTGACAATTTCTTGCACACTGAGACAGTCCAACATGAAAGCACTGAAAGATTAACAGCACATTATGGTTTCTAGATCACTGGACACAGCATGGAAACAGTTTATGTGACCAAAAAAAAAAAAAAAAACCTTCACATCTCCATAGGCAACTCCTTATCTTATAAAACAAAGCTTTAGAAGTACAGTCATTTGTCAAAAAGAAACATGTACAGCATTATTTTGGATTGATCTCATGCCAACACAATAATCCAACTTTAATACAGAGAAAATGTGACATTATTGTGTTCCCACCCAAAGCGTAGGATGCTGAGCTATTAGTGTTTGAGGAGAGATGGACAAAGACAGTTTTGGATAAAGAGGGTATACAAAAGTCCGGGCTCTAGTAACGATTTCTGAGCTGCGCCAGACACAAAAAGATTTATTTACAAAGAAAAGTCAGAAAGAGTCAAAAAGTTGTCATCAGAAATACTGAAAAACAGCTTGTAAGCTTGCGTTATGTGGCCTGATATTGTAACTGTACCATCAGTGGCAGCATGGCAGGTAAAGGCCACAAAGATCATTTCAAATTTCTGTCCATTCAGACCCTTGGCTCATCATGCTTTCCAACACTGTTATATACTGTACGTCTTGCTGCAATTAAACTTTGGATGAACTCCACTCAACCTTAATGGTGATCAACCTGAGAGGATACCAGTGGTCCTGTTTCAAAGGCCAGAAATATGAGAGACTAAATTATGCAATATGGGACAATGTCACCCCCTTGTACTGCACTGAACAATTATACAGTAGGATGTGGCTCTCGCAGTGACTCGATCTGGCAAACGTGGCCTTCATCCAACAAATGATCAGTGGCAGTGAATTAAAGGAAAAATGTTATTGAGAGGAATCACTAAGGGAAATAGTGGGAGGTTTTGATAAAGATCCACACTGGTGTCAGGGGACACTTTCTTACACATTAATTATTAGAGTTGTCATAATGAGCTTTACTTTAAAATACCATATCATACAGATTGGAGTTTTAGTTCTACAAACATTTCTTGGAGGCAGAGCTGCCCTGCAGGCAGAAATAATCTTATTAGTTCAGTTAAACCTCAGTGGGTGGAACCGAAGATCCAATGAAACAAGCAAGAGGTAAGCAAGGAGGAAGGTAATATTATAAAGCCTGTAGCGCTCTTGCTAATTAGCTTAGCTGATCTTCCAAGTTCAAACCAGCCACACTAACATGCATGGAAGCAGGTTATCCAGCCTACTGACCTAACAAGGCCATTAAGGAAGGATATGTCATGAATAAAAAAGTCTTATTTATGTTTACATTTTGACCAGAGTCCCTTGTTTTCAAAGTTGCCAGTTAGCTAACTGAACAGATCTTTTTCACAGCAGCCATTTTGACCGGAAATAGCAGGTAAACACAGGTGTTACTAATGACAATAACGAAGGTTCATGGTCCACAGCAGAGTCTTGATGAACAGCATGAACAATAGCAGCATAGCATCCTGGCTTTATTCTGTTCACACCACATCTGGCAGAGCAAAGTTTACTCGCACACTGTGTTTGGAAGAGGCGGGACCAGAATATTAAATGCTAGCTCCCGTTTCTAAGCCAGGAGTTAGCATTTTTGCTAGTAGCATTTATGGCCAGCCATGAGCTGTGTCTGTCTGCAGCTCACATCAAAAGGCGCTGGCTTTGCTTCTTGCTCAGAGAAGAAAGAAGGCAAAGCGCGACCAAGACAAAGCTGTTGTGGGAGCATCCCACTTTGCAACGATCAAGGCTTCCTCGTTTTGAATTGTGTGAGCAATCTCTCATTGGTTAAGCGTCAGTGAGTCATGCAAATTTGCGGGTCATAGCTCACCTGGATTGAACCTGCGGGGGTGCAAAGGCAAGGGGCTAAATAAATTTTCTACTGGAAACTTTTTTTTTTTTTTTTACCTTGTGGGGTTTAATATTACAATACCATATCTTCACTGTCACGAACGCCATTAGATCTAAATGGAACGGAACCTTAATTTATATCATTAGTAACACCTGTGTTTGCCTGCTATTTCATGTCAAAATGGCTGCTGTGAAAACAGTCAATAACTGTGATTCTTTGGCTCTGCCCACCAAGGTTTAACTCTACCATTGAGGTTATTTCAGCCTCCTGGGCAGCTCTACCTCCAGGAATTGTTTGCACGACTAAAACTCCAATTTCCCTTGAAATCATCCAAGGTATCAGCTATCACATCACTGAGCCACATAATCAGCCATGGTTCTCATTAAGCAAATTGAATAAATATTGGATAAACTTTGAAGACGGCTTCACTGTCGGTAATTAATACTACACAGGGTTTAATTTGTAGATTTGTATTCAATAATTAAATTATAACAGCAAAGTTCATTAAATATAAGTATTAGTAGTACTTATTCTATCTCCATCCAGCATACTCACTCATATTTATCTTTTCATGTTTATGTTGTTCTTGGCATTTAAAGTGAAAAGGTTTTTATTTATTTATTTATAGTGGTAGAGTTCAAATGATATTTTGAACACTTCAAAGCAATAACCTGTCAGTCAGTCATTTATTAAATCTTCTAAACTGATAGTAAAAGATGATGTTCTTAAGTGTGGTTCTTCAAAATATTCAGACTATAGTCATAATGGAATACGCAATACTAATGCACTGAATGATTGTTTGTGAACCTTTTTTTGGTCGTCAAATTGACAGCTACTACACTGCACTATGGCCTGTCAAACCAAACTTTTCAACTTCAAGGTTTTTTTGCTTCCTTTTTTCCCTTTTTATTCATTTATTTATGTATTTTTTACTTCCTTTGAGAATGATTCATACTTATGGAATTCAGATTGGCATGGATTCACAATGATGCACATTTTTAGTACTTTGACCCATGTCTTCTAAAAAAAAAAAGAAAGAAAAAAGAAAAAAAGGGCTTTCAGAAATGTTTGTCCTTCTCCTTCACATGCCTAGGTCTTCCTTGACAGAAGTTCAAGAAGGGTTCTTTAGAGTATGTTCAGCACAAACGGCTCCTCTGGTTACATCAACCCACAGTAGATCCTCTGGATTAATAACCTTCATAAAAATTTAAGAAGACACATGCTGAAGGATGGTCAGGTTCCAGTTGGAGAACTCCTCATTAAGGTGCCATACAGTGGTCAGCCAATTCGACTATGGAAGGTCTGGCAACAGAGTGACAGTGATTACAGACATACAGTATTATGCCACTGCAGCATCTGCACACATCAAAGTTAATGGTTGAAGGAAGACATAAAGAGCCAATATTGGCCACAAGATCTCACTGCTTGGCACCTTTTGCTGTCAAATCTCCTTCCTTGAACTTGAAAAGGGGTGTTTTTACTTTGTAAATAAAAGATGCCTTGCTGTGTTCAAGGTTTGTCTTATCGATTGGCAAGTTGCTGCTACACCCATAGAGAATTGTCTTAATTTAGCCCCGCCAGCCTCCTGTATCACAAAACCAAGTCCTCTCAGTACGTCAATGTGGAAGTGAGGGCATATCATAAGCGTTGCTTATTAAATATCCTCTTCCTCTGAAATCATTGACTTTTATTAGTGTCATAACACCAGGGATGTAGTGCAGGGTAAACCACCTAATCTTAGCCACATTTGATTTGTAGGAGTAGGTCTTCCATCTTTTTAGACTGATATAAATCTTTAGGATTTCAATTTATATTACACTTCATAAATTAAATTTATGTAAGCCATTCATAATATGAGAAAAACAAAACAAACAATGTTTTGAAAGCAACTGATTATGTTGGGGGTTGAGATGCCTTATGATGATCGCTGATTGAAGGCTGTGATTTACAACATTTATGTTTACCACTGCTTAACAACCTCAGGTCTCATATATACTTAGATGTTATACTATCAATGCCTATGGCCTCTTTGACCATATTGTAAGTATAAGTGCAACATCATGACAGTTTATTTATTTGTTTATTATAGTTATTTGTTTACTTATTTTTTTTGTTTGTTTGTTTGCATGTTGGACTCTATGACTTGTATCCAGGATTTTTTGGTTGCACTCTCTCCACATGTTATCAGCCTAACTAGTACGCCTACAATAGTACATTGACCTTTAAGTGATAAATTCTAAATGGCAAATGTCTTTGTGCAGCGTAGGACGAATGTGTCAGGCTGCTGCACTGCATTTTTTCCCCACAGATAACTAACCCACTCCGTATACACCAAGGCCTTGTGTGGCATGACACAAATCTCAGTAACAGCTGTGATGTCATCTATAATAGCAAAAATATATGTATTTTTAACTTGAATGCAAGAGACACTTTTGTTACTAATTAATAATGAAGTGGTGATCCTCTTGTTTTTTGTTTTTCAATGTCTCCATTTTTGGTACTAAGCTTAATTCTGCACTGCACAGAAATCACCTGTCAATCAAACAGTGTGGGCGGTACTGTGATGTTTTGGTTGACTGAAATTTGAGTTTCTGTAGGTTTTCGGTCAGTCATGGTAGCTGTCACTGCTCATGCTAACTACCCAATTCTTCAAACCAGAAACATAAAACTCATCAGTTCCTTGGCACCAGAGGAAAAGAAAGAGAGACAGGAAAGAACTGCTGGACCTCAGACTTACCTGTTTTGAATGACAAATGTAAAAGCTTCATGAAGTGGCTATAGGCTGAATCACAATTGTGTGCACTGTGTATAGTGAGTAGCGTAATGAACAAAACAAACCACTACTCAGTATTCCCATCTCACTAGCCACTTCATTCATCATTAGCAAGTAGTAAATGTGATTCAGTTACATTTACTGCTTTGTTGCTTTAAGTTTTCTACTAACTTGTAGATATATTTCAATAACATCTCTATTCTAAATTAACACATCGCGAGTGAAAAGATTTCATCCTTTTGCTGTCAAAAATATTTATTGTTCAATATGCTCCACTTCAAAATAAAATTGTCATCTTGCTTAGGTGCATTTCACTTAACGCTAAATTAAAATTTGCCTGTTGCTTGTCAGAAAATATTGCGAGACCTGACCTGTTTTACACCCATCAACTGATCCGTCAAAATAGTGTTGCGCTCAATTAAAAGTGTTGCTGCTGACACTCACAATGCGGATGTTTCACTGTGGAGAGGAGATTGATAAAGACAGTGAGGTACAGCTAATGAAGCCCAGAGGAATGAACATTTAACAGTTTGTTTTACAGTATTTCTCAATTTCCCAGCTGATTCGGAGCTTACATGGTGGCATGCAGACACGTGACTAACCTCAGACTGTCAGTTTAACTATTATTACTTCCCTGGTGCCACAGATAAGTGAGTCTGCGGGGTGCTCTAATGAACTGCAAGTATTGGATGGGCGGTTAATTAAATGGGACAAAGAAAAAATGAGAGCTGAATAGATTTTTTAACTATTTCTATTTCCAAAAGCTGTAGTAGTTTCATTCTAATGCAGGCGTAGGCCTAAATGAGCGCATTAGTATGTACACAAATATCTTATTAGTAACTGTGATATTAGACTATTCTGTTTTTGAGGCTTTCTTCCATTAACTGTTGGCTCTGTGTGCATTTATGAAATGAAAGCAGTGAATAAGATGGCAGTTAGCTGCTTTCAAACGCCCCCTCACACAAACTGACTGCCTTGTATGAAACGCCAGTATAGATGTCTGTCATCAGAGACACTTATGTTTTTATAAAATGAGTAAGTTCACATTTTAATTCTACAATACTCTATTGTAAAATGTGAAAATTCAAATATGAAAGATGTTGATTGAAAATTCCACAGTAACAGTTGTATTGCAGTGGAAGTCGACCTTTGAATAGCTAAGCACTAGTTTAGAGAACATCTTCATCATTCATCATCATCATTAAATAATTTATGAACTCTATTTGCGACCACTGAGAATTGCAATAACATCAACATTTTCTCCGGCACAGCCCTCCTGGTCTCTTGTGCTACGGCAGCCCATAACTGACACAAATGATAATGTCATTTTTTCATAACAGAGATTGGTAAGCTAATTAGAGACCCATTAAAGAGGTATCACAATATAGCTTTGGTGAGAGTGCCAATGGGTGGGGAGTCTTTGTTCCAAGCCATAGCACAGGCCAGAGAGTAAGCTTTGATAGCTAGAAATCTCAAAGCCTAGTGGAATGATCATTGAGTCAGTGGTATTGATCAAAACCCCTATCAACTCCCAGCAGGTACATCATGGTCATTTTGTTGGTGCATTTTTGCTCCTCCATCTCTGAAAAGGCATATGATTCATATCGAAGATGGCAATGGAAAAGGTAATGTGTGCTATTTGCCCTGATGATATATTGCGATTTTAATGCATGAAGATATCAATTATGTTGTTGTCTACCTGCTATGGAATACACGCTTGCATAATTAAATCCAGGTTATATTGAATGCTTACACAAATTCACTCCAACACATTCAATTGGAATATGTAAGCAGCTGAGGGAAATTCATTCTGTCATTTAATCTGCTGTTGCCGATCCTCGGGTGAAACAGGAGAAAATGATGTGTACATACAGAAAGACACAGAGGCGCGCCTGCATTGCCCTCACTCCGTCAAGCCTCCCCGTCATCAATCTTACTATGGAAAGCTCATAGGGATCCAGCTGGGCCCGTTTTGTGGCTGTGATGCTTGACAGCTTAAATAGAACAGCAGGCATGATGGCCACTCAGTGACAGAACGAGCGGTGTTTTTTTTTTTTTTTTTTTTCGGGCCCACCGACGGGCCTTCGATAGATGCGCCTCAGTCGTACCTGGAACTGCAAAGCAGAAGTGCCGGGCCTGGTATTAACTTGTACTCCAAGGTTGAGTGGAGCTTTGATTGACCGCAGGATAAGTTCTCAGGGAGGTGGCAGAGGCGGAGTGACAGTCTCAAAACAAGGACACAGCGAGGGGAACAGTGTCCCTTTGTCTTCAGCTTCGCTGCCTCGCTAGTGTGAGCATTTTGTTTCTTTTCTTTCCCTGTTCTCTGGTGCTGTTTTGCTTTGGGTACACCGGCAGCAAATGAATCACATGCTTGTTTTTTGAATTTATTTCATTTTTTATTAATTTTGTCTACATCAGGGATCAAGCATGGAGTCAACAGCTCATTTGCGGGCTAAAGATTTTTCTCTCCAAGTTCAGTGTGAAATATTCATCGAAGAGAGGTACACATAGTCTAGAGTCAGTGCTGAACTAGTGCCGGAGTGGAGTTGTCAGTGCTAGTCATAATATGTGTTGTGAATTCAGGACTGGCTCTGATTGGAGGGGCATGGCGTGCCGTGGCACTCGCCGAGCTCTTGCAAAGAAACCAACATGCCACACTTTTACGGTAATAGCATAACAAATGATTTTTTTGCCTTGTTCTCAGCAATGGGAAATGGGTGTAAAAATTAAAGCGACTGACAAGTCTCTAGCCAGATGCTTAACAGACTGAGCCGCACACATGGCAAACTCAGCAGCAGCCCCTAATCCAAACCTTAACCGAGCCCTAAGGAGGAGCTAGTCCCGAAATCCCACAACAGAGCTGAATAGACTTTGCTGAGGAGTGAATGGCTCCTGCAGATTCCTTGTTATTCTATTTAAAGACAGGCTAAGTATATCCTCTTTCAAGCCACCATTCTAAATGTCAGTGTAATATTTCGGGCTGCAAATAATATTTTCGGTGTAATACCCTCCTAAAAATTTCAATTGTAACCTAACAATCCAGGCGTTTGCCTTCGCTGCGAGAGAGCCCAACGTGAAGATAAATAACAAGGCTCTGTAGGGAGGGTGGGTTGAGCGTCAGGTGCACTATTTTCCCTGACATTGTTATTGCACAATGATAAGCTATTACACAGGGCAGGGGGGAATTTGACTGCGGGAGGAATCTAGGCCGCGTGTAGGAATCATCTTCAATTTGTAGCCTTCCAGACTGCCCATGGGGCACAGGACATCGTTGCACCATCCCCTATTATGGCCTGGCTTGTAATTAAAGGGAGAACGGATGCTGCTTCGCCGACTCAGGCTGCCTGAAATCCTCCTAAATGCACTTCTGCAGGTGCGGTCAGTTTCTGTGTGTGCATGCATGTGCGCACGTGTGTGTGAGTGCATGAGAGAACACAGGAGCGAGGCGGATGAATGTGTGTGTGTTTGTGTGTGTGTGTGTGTGTGTGTGTGTGTATGTATGTGTCTTTGTGCTTGTGGTTGAAGGGATTTGTATGGTGTATGCATGTCCAGTCTATGGGAAAGAAACCATTGTGTGCTGTGAGTGCTTGCATGTGCCAGGGTGCATTCAAAAGTTGATTATATTTTTGGCTCCATACTGCTGACAATTACAAAGTCGTTCTGCTTTGGAAGAAATTCCACTAGAAAGCCAATGTATTCGCTTTCAGTGTGCACAGAATCTGCCAGTTTTACTCCAACAGCCAAACTGAGAGAAAACCTTTTCTTTCTCTGTGGTGCTGGGAAGCATCGCAAATAGAGATGACATGCAGGCGCTCAGAAAAACACATCAGGAATGCATTGTCTACTGTGCATACCTTTTTTTTTCCCAGGCAGCAGCATTGAACACTTTAGCCTTGGTTGATGGCCCTGGAGCTTGGAGTTGTCAGGATCAAACGTGCCAAACGTCCTTGTTGTATAAAAATAAGGATGGTGGAACAAGAGGGAAAAGGAGGGGGTTTCTATTCAGAACAGCCGCTGGTGTAAGGTACTACAGTAAATAAATAAGTGATTTTCTGACCACCGTATCATATACTCAGTGTAAAATTAGTTCCAACATGACCAGTATATGTCGGCTGGTAAACTGAGATGATGAGAAGTTCAAGTATTGATTGGAACACAACGCTGGCGCCATATTCAGTCATCGTTATAGCTAGTGGTGAAATTATAGAGACGCTTGTGATTGATGCTATTGTACTGGAGATGATATAGACCTCACTGCTGTGTTATGCTGGTGAAGCCTCAGTAATACTAATCTAGATTACGCCGTAGATGACACTGACATTACATGCATCACATTGAAAAGGTCAAATTCTATCATGTAAACATTTGTGCACGTCAACTGCTTGTCAAAATCACCTTTAGGTCCGGAAACAAATTCACATTTGTGCAAATTTATTTGAGAATCTACCTGTTTTTCCGATGCAGTGTAACATTTAAACTGAATGTCTCAGACTCAGAAAAGGTCAGTCAATTTGAATAGGTTTTCAGTTTGCACTTATGCAGCATCTTGTTTTGATGCATTTAATGAAAATTGAAAAGTGTCCATTTGATGAGAATAATGACTAATGGCTTCTGAAGTATATTTCCTGGCCAGTTGATCATCCATGTCTATCCTAGGCTTAAGTGTGCATCATCGATAGAAGTCTATACAAAAATATTTCCAAATATGACAATTTTCATGAAAAAAAAAAAAAGTACATTTTATAAAACCATGTTCTATACAGGACATGGCACTGAGAGGCTGCAATTTCAGATCTTGTCCCTTAGCACCAGTTAAGTGCATACAAGTCATGAGAAGTTGGACATGCAGTAGAAGCTCTGTTAATGTGTAAAGTAATATTCTCCCTTCATTTGGATTCCACAGGGTGTCTGAAGTCTGGGAAAACCAGTCACTATTTCATAAAATCTGTTCAACATGACCAACACATTTGCTAACAGAGTACATGTTTTTTGTATTGACAAAGTATATCCAGATCAGGTGTTAATTCAATGCTGTAGTTGAGTCTTGTTTAGAATTTTTTCAGTATAATTTTTTTTCCCGCTGTTAACCCCAGAATCCAAAATCAATATTCTAACACTGCTCTAGGCAACTTTGCATTTTGGCAGCCCCAAGTGGGCATAGCTGTTTGGATTTTGATATTTACAGGACTTCATTACCCAAATAAATGCCTTGTGCTGGTGGGTGTGAGATGGTGGAAAAATTACCAGCCATCTCTACCATCACTACCGAATCAAACTTTTCTGGATAGAAATCACTGCTGTTTAGAAGGAACTTTTGCGTTTTGCTTTCAAGTTTTGATGCATTACTTCCTGTGCCCCAAAAGCACTTCCTGCCAGTGACCACACCCAGTACCAAAGTTTCACTAGGGCAAGCAAGGTGAATCCACTGTGTCTCAAATGAATGTTGTCCTCTTGGTGGAGCCCAGGTTTGTGATTTAGATTTTACCTACTGCAGCTTTAAACGGGGATTTTCTTATTTATATTTCTTATTTTTCCCTTGTAGGGTAACAATATTGACCAACCAACTGTCCAGCAAAGTGAAAATATCCCGCTTGTTGGAACTGAAATAGCTTATTTACTAGCACTGCAGGAATATGTTATGTTTTCCCAGCTAACATTGTTGAGCTCACTTGCTAAAAACTTACACTTTGGAGGCTCCATAGCTCCATATTAGACTGAAGCACTTTGTTAGCCCTCACCTTCTTCTTCCTTCCTTCCTCTTCTCCCGCTTATCCGGGACGGGTCGCGGGGGCAGCAGTCTGAGCAGGGACGCCCAAACTTCCCTCTCCCCGGACACTTCCTCCAGCTCTTCCGGGGGGACCCCAAGGCGTTCCCAGGCCAGCCAAGCGACATAGTCGCGCCAGCGTGTCCTGTGTCTTCCTCGGGGCCTCCACCCGGTGGGACATGCCTGGAACACCTCCCTGGGGAGGCATCCAGGGGGCATCCGATACAGATGCCCGAGCCACCTCAGCTGGCTCCTCTCGATGTGGAGGAGCAGCGGCTCTACTCTGAGCTCCTCCCGGGTGACAGAGCTCCTCACCCTATCTCTAAGGGAGCGCCCTGCCACCCTGCGGAGGAAACTCATTTCAGCCGCTTGTATCCGGGACCTCGTTCTTTCGGTCATGAACGTAGATTGACCGGTAAATCGAGAGCTTCGCCTTTCGGCTCAGCTCCTTCTTCACCACGACGGACCGATACAGCGACCGCATTACTGCGGCCGCTGCACCGATCCCTCTGTCAATCTCGCGCTCCATCCCTCCC
>OMLF01043824.1:0-11232 GCA_900302615.1 Holocentrus rufus
TGTTTCTTTCTTTTTTTTTTGGGGTCTGACAGTTGTACAACATGTTTCCCTGGCTGGGGAACTGGATAAGGGATCGGATACTGATAATACTAAATAAGGACATGAACCATAAGGATGTCGGAGACCTAGTCAAGCATCTCAAAGAGACTCTAAACCCTCAGGTGCCCAGGGGATTGATAGACTCTTTTCTGATCCGTAAGCAGAAAGAGGAGGTATGACAACCATCTTTGGTGTTTTTCATCTACAAAAATAGTACAGCAATACTGCATAAATATCTATTTCATATTTACTGGTGTGCTTCTTCGCAGGACTCTTATGTCATGGACTCTCACTACCATGCAAAGAACCTGATATCCACAGTCACCAACCTGTTTGCTGCTGGCACTGATACCACAGCAGCTACACTGAGATGGGGTTTGCTGTTTATGGCCAAATATCCACAAATACAGGGTAAAGACGGGGCAGAGGCTTTAGAGGCAGTACAGTGCACATTATGGACTCACATACTTGCTTTGCCAATTTCAAACCGAGTACACGAGACCTGCCTTATAAATCAGAATTGTATCAGAATAGAAAGCAAAGTGTTCTGTAATAAATAAGGAAGGACTGTGGTTTGCTCTGCTCTTTAAATCATGGTGAATAGCAGGTGCATACAAATAATTTTTAGTTTGATTTCTTGCTTTGTATCTCTAGACCAGGTTCAGGAAGAGCTGAGCAGGGTGATCGGAAGTCGTCAGGTCCAGGTAGAGGACAGGAAGAACCTGCCCTACACTGATGCTGTCATCCATGAGACACAGAGACTGGCCAACATTGCGCCCATATCCATCCCTCACATCACCAGCCAAGATGTCACCTTTCAAGGTTACTTCATCAAGAAGGTGAGTTACAGTGAAACACAGTACATGCTGTATTATTTATCCAGAAAAGCCTGATGATGTTAAATAAACAAAACAAAAGGGACTGGGAACAGTAAACCATGTTTGTAGAGGCATAAAGAGTTGTCTGAGATTTGCCTGAGATTTCCACATCTGTCCAGGACACCATAGAGCTCTAAGGAAAAGATCAACTTCAGTCACAGCTTCTCTGAAACTGCACATTGTGCAGATAAAGATCCCAATTTCAGATGCAAGTGCAACATACAAAAGCATCCAGTTTATAAAGCACTGAAATCACTGCCTCCAAGCCCAAAATAGGCAAACAAGTAAACAAAAAGCCTTACAAGTAAGCAATGTAGCGACAGAAACAGTTCAGTCTAAGCTTACCTTGTAGCTGGGTCTGCATTTTCTCCACATTTTCAAATTGAAGCTCAAACACAAAGTAATCCAGGTAGGTACACCAACAGGATTCTCTCTACTATAACATGCCCCTCATTTCCAAAGAAACCAACTTTTTGTTTGTTTTGTTTGTTTACTCGCAGCTTTTACAAGCATTCAGCTTGTTACTCAGGCGGTCACAGCTGACTATGGGTCAGTACTTGCTTATGTTGTGCTGATTGGCTGAAACTATGAACTGATGTCTAGCCCAACCAATCTGGGAATGGCTTGCCGTGGACAGCCCCCTTCCCCTCCCTGTTTGCCTGGATGCAAGCTACTGAAGTGAGAGTGGACAGAGAGAGAGGCTGTTGTTTCAATGACTATGTTTACATGCACACAAGAAACCCGATTACTGGGCGAAACCCAGGTCTTCCGGTTTCCCTTTTTGAATGACGAATACAGATTGCTGCCACCTGCTGGTATGGAGAGTTATTTCCTCTCATGCATGCACAGAACATAAGTGCTAGTTGGCCATTGGCTGTCGTCTTTGCTTTGTGTTAAAGTGCAACGTTTGATCTGTTCTTTTGCACATACACACTTATAAAGCCAGTTAGAAATCGGGGAACGGGTTTACATGGCCCAGTAATCAGGTTTCTCAAGGAGTATTCCACCTTGCGTATGCCCATTTCTCTTAATCCCTTATTCCGATTACTGAAATCGGCATTCTTTTTTATATGGCAGTTGAGAAATCGGGGAACTGCTTTCCGAGGCAAGTAACCTGATTACTGAAGTGTATGTAAATGCAGCAAATGTGGCTTCAGTCATCAGATCATGCCATGCTGCAATGACAGGTCTTCATGCACAGAAGTCGCTTTCAGGTTGCATTGTATCAGGAATAGCCAGACCACTTCAAAAGGTGGACGAGCTTGCATAGTTTTTGGAATTCTTTGAGGTCTACATGCAATTCAGGCACCTCAAAACACTTACAGAGGATGTACATCATCAAATCATGCCCAACTTCCTCAAATTCTACCAAATGTAAACATTTACAATCATGTAACTGTTATATTGCTCTATTGTAATTATGTAGATTATGTAGGGTTGTAGATACATAGTGTAAATATTGTACCAGGTCACTAAAGTTAAAACTGTGAGTCACAAGTTGCAACCTGCTGGTGGGTCCCACCGCAGAGACAGGTTCCTTTCTCAAATCGAGCAGTGCAGGCTTATAACTACTAAAGGGCATACTTTCCATTGGGTACGGACTATGAATCGTCTTTGTACCTTGATTCTGATGATGATTTATTTCTTTACATTTCTCCACCTCCACTTGCAGCCTGACGTCATACATCGGCTACAAAATGCCTGACCAAATTCCAATCAATATAATGTCCCTCTTCTGCCCAACTGGGTCATGGTTCCATCTTTCTGTACATCATCTCTTCATTTCTCACTGATTGTGAGAAAAGGGCCTCATACAGAGAAGGCCTGTCTATATTATCTTGAGTGAAAATTGTTGGCCTTTGCTGACCAAAAATGATTGAAAACTGGATTGTCTGTGCATTGAGTCTGGCAGCAATTTTGCATGTCATGTTGAGGAACAGAAACTGCAGGTGTTCTTTAATTGGTTTCTCATATTTGTGATGACAGGGGACAACTGTGTTTCCTTTGCTGACGTCTGTGCTTTATGATGAAACTGAGTGGGAGAGCCCCCGCACATTCAACCCAGGACACTTCTTAGATGAACATGGCAAATTTATGACTAAAGACGCTTTCATGCCCTTCTCTGCAGGTACAGTATATCATTTTACTAGAGTGCAAAATCATTCTTTGTATTTCATGAGGAAATTTGTACAATTCTTCTCTTTGCTATACTTCTAAATCTGTACAGTTTTAATGGGTATTGCATCACCTGAGTTCAGTGTCTGAACTTGTTGTCTCTCACAGGTCGCAGGATTTGCCTCGGAGAGGGCCTGGCCAGAATGGAGCTCTTTCTCTTCTTCACCTCTCTCCTCCAGCACTTTCGTTTCACTCCTCCACCTGGAGTTACAGAGGACGAACTGGATCTGACACCAGCTGTAGGATTCACCCTCAGTCCTTCACCTCATCAGCTGTGTGCTGTCAGACGGTTCTAAGGAAACTGAATTGAGCATACAATATGTTCATAATTCATCACTTAACAGGAATAATTAACACATAATCCAAAATGCATGGAAATATCCATAATTACCTTTATACTATAAAATACTGCACAGAAGAATCAAAACACATTGGCTATCGAAATTCTTCAGTCTTTTCCTTGCTTGCATGGTTCACAACACATAGGCCTATTTCAGTTAGAGAATCATTTTCATTGTAAAATAACCAAAAACCCTTCAAT
This sequence comes from Holocentrus rufus, assembly GCA_900302615.1. NCBI lineage: Eukaryota > Metazoa > Chordata > Actinopteri > Holocentriformes > Holocentridae > Holocentrus > Holocentrus rufus. The sequence goes on from OMLF01043824.1 coordinate 3,634, forward strand.
CCCTTAATTGCACACACTCAACTCCATCCATATTAAGGAAAAAACATCAGCTTTAGCTTAAAATGAAAAATAAAACAGTGTGTTATTCATTCACGGCAACGCCAGTCAGAGCATCATTTTCTTTGTAAAATGTAACCGAAAGTTCAAGCCTTTAATGCACACCAACTCCATAATGTTATGTAACAACTTCAGCTTACAATAAAAAAATAATAATCATTTGCCTTGCGTTATGGTAATGTTATGCCAGTCAAAGCATCATTTTCTTTGAAAAATGTAACTGAAAGTTCAAGCCTTCTCAGTTGCAAACCAACACCACCCAGAAAACAACTTCAGTTTGCAATAAAAATAAAATTCAACTCACCCAGGTAGCCTCTTAAAATAAAGGTCAATCAAGTAATTCTTCTTGCTGTAATATTCCTCTTTCACAGTCAATCTAGTAATCCCATTCCGAGTCACTGTTATATACCTCTTTCAGTCTTGGCCTTGCGCTCCTGGTTTTCATGTAGATTCACGAGGTTTTCATGTACCGCCCTTTTTCATGCATGAAGTGATTATTGGTTAAGTGTAGGAAAAAATATCAGAGTAAGGCAATCAGAGGCAGAGATTGCACTGTACACGTACACACAGACTAAAAAAGAAAAGAAAAAAAAAAAACAGGACTTGTCGACTCCGCCCGATGGGTTTCGACTTGTGTTGTGCTTACATGATGCTATGAGGCTGCTGCTTCAGGTTCCCAGATGGCATACTGCCACTTATTACCCTTGCCAGTACACTCTCTAAAGTGCTGGAAAGAATCCTACTAACAAGGCTGGAAATATTTATTCTCACCACTGACAATCAGTTCAGCTTTTAGAGAAAACAGGGCATTCATGTGTATTTATGCCTTAAAGGAAATAGTTGCTAAATATGGAAGCCAAAATTCCACTGTTTGTGTTTCATCGATGCATCCAAAGCCTTTGACAGAATTAATCATGTCAAATTCTTCCGGAAATTGTTTGCTAGAGGTGTTCCAAAGTATATACTTAGATTATTAGTTTTTTGGTATGCTCATCAGACAATGCAGGTTAAATTGGCCAATGTCATATTTGCCCCATTTCATGTAAATAATGGTGTTCGCCAAGGTGGAATCCTGTCTCCTCTTCTGTTGAATGTGTATATGGACGACCTATCGAAATCGAAACTGAAAGTGTAACACTGGCTGTCATGTTGGAAACTCTATCAATCATCTTATGTATCCTGATGACTTGGTGGTCTTTAGTCCATATAGTGCTGGGCTGTAGCAGTTACTGAAGGTGTGTTCTCAGTACGGCAATGATTATGACATCAAATTTAATGCCAAAAAGGGTAATGCCATGATAGTCAGAGGTAGAGAGGATAGAAAATCAGTCTTTCCTGTGTTTCACTTGTGCAATGATATGCAAGGAAGTAAAGTATCTTGGCCATGTTCTATTGATGATTTGAATGATGACAGAGCTATTTATCGACAGTGTCGTAAATTTGCTTTGTTTTTTATCTTGTATGTTTTTTTTTTTTTTGTACTTATCCTTGCTATGGACCCGTCTGTGAGTCTGTAATGAAGTTTTGAATTTAATTGAATATTGTTCCCACCAAATGATAGGCTTCTGTCTCATCATTCAATTGAGGTAACCCAAACAGCCTGTCCTTGGAAGAAACTTCAGGGAGAGCAACAGAGGAGGGATCCCTCTCCCAGGATGGGCAGACGTGCAATAGATGTGTGTACAGAACACAGACAGTATACAACAATTGTAACAGAATAACAAAAATAGATTTATAATATATAAAAGAATGTGGTGAAGAGGACGCCAAGCAGCTTCCAGGTCACACTTAGAAGTCCATAACTCCCACACTAACGTCACACACTAAGGGGCAGCTCATTGCTGCTTGTGGCTATTTCATTAGTGCTTGTTTAAATACATACATTGAAGATGATATGATGGAAAGAACGTGTTTTGCATGTTCTGCTAGCCAAACTAATTAAAAACAATCAAAGTCTGTTTAAACAAGCCTCTTTATTGCTTACTTTGCTCCTCCTTTGTCCCAACCCTCCTGAAGGAGAGTCCATAGCTGCAAGGGATCATTAGCTGCACTACAGGGATAAGCCCTGTAGATGCTGCTGAGCACTATTCTGTGACTGATGAAACTTGGCCAGTGGGTTACATCTTATGAAAAATGTCTTTTGTTGGAGATTTTGTTTTCTACCTGCCCACCAGCCTCACCTCTCTGTTTGGGGCTGCTGTGTTCCTACTGGTTTTGTACATCTACAGTTTCAAGTCCCAGGAAAAGGGGAAGGAGCCTCCAGCACCCAAACCGCTTCCCCTGCTTGGTAACCTGTTGCAGATAGATCTCAAGAGACCCTACAACATCCTGTGTGATGTGAGTTTAGGACAAGGCAGAGTTGCCATCAGTTAAGGACTATTACCAGCAGAGGTAGCAGTAGTAGTACTTGTATTGTCAGCAGCCAGTGTTGCGGGTAACACATTACTTTGTACTTAGTAAATGTTTACCTAATGATGTGTTGATATATTATGAGGCCTGTTCCTATATATATATGTGTGTATGTATGTACAACAACTGAATTACAGATAGCTGAGACAACCAATCCAGACCCCTATAAACCTGCTGCACATGTGAGACTCATTGTGATTGGTGGGGTAATCATACATCACTTTCTGAGATAAACCTTTTCAGGAAGAGTTTCGAAAATGACTGAACATATGAGTTCACTGGAGAGCGCCATTAAAGGAGGGAGGATTGTGGGGGGAGCACTGGTGTCAGTTGTGACTGTGTAGCAATGGCAAATGGTTTACATGGCTCACGGGTCAGCCAGGAGGGCCCTTAGAGGAATTATGTTTAGGGCCTCAGGGAGGTCAGGGCAGCTCTGGTAATCATTCATCAACTGTGAGAAATATAAACCTTGAAAGGAGTGTTTGTTCTTGTTTTGCCCTGAGATAACTTCTGTTATGATTTGGCTGACCTGACGTGACCTGACTTGAAAGGCAGGGAGCAGGGACTGCATGTTGAGAGTGGAGAGGTGAGAATCATACATTACAGAATGAGGCAGTAATGTACAAGAGGCCGTTTTATATTGCCATTATACCATTACTGATTTGCTGTTATTTTTATGTTGCATGAACTGTGCCAACATATTACATGTAGTAAAAGAAACTTTCTTTTATAAAGGGTGTCCATGTGAAATTTCTGCCTATGACAACTTATTTATTGTATTGTATTTACTGTCTTTAAAAGCTTCTAGGCTCTAGTTTTACATACATATTTTGATATTCAAAATATCTCCCTCAAAATAATAAAAAACATGGTCGTGTTGTTTTGCTCTACCTTTGGAAAGTATATCTGAAAACTTAAGACATTTTGAGGATTTGTGCTTGTATTAACTGAGAGAGACGCACAACGTGGGATTTGAAATAAAAAATAATATGAAAAGTGACCATGAAGCAGGCTGCTAAACCAGAGTTTTTGCAGGTCCTTATAAAGTCTAAAATCAAATCATCTGAATTGTAGGCCTTAAAATGTCTTACAATTTCTTAAATAAGATTTTGATAGGTCTTAAAAATTAATTGGATTGTGAAGTTAATGTTGCTTTTATAAAGTTGCATGAACTTCAGTCTCACTTTTGAACGAGTTTTTGGTAAAAAATTAACAAATTTAACAAAAGTACACATCAAAATCAACACGTAACCAATGGCCAATAACGCAAAGTGTTCAGCCCAGTCAGAATTTATGTGAGAACACCCAGGGCGACCCATTCTGCACTAACAACGCTGACTCCTACAACGCTGGGAAGCGACATCTGGACAGGTATCCTTTAGACTTTCGTGGATGTGAAATAGGTCCTAAACTGCATTCAGAATGGTCTTAAAAAGCTCTTTAAAAGTTGTAAATTTAACTTGTTGAAACCTGCAGAAACACTGTAAACCACTGGACTAACTTGAGTGTGCCTTCAAAAGTTCTCAGCATATAGTACATATAGTATCTCAGCATATACACATCAACTCTACAGTATAGCCAACTAACCCTGATGGTGCACAAATTATCCAAAGTGCGGGAATAATTTGATTAAATCGAGGTAATGAATTCAATCTTATGAACATAAATTAATCAGAGGGAACGATTTAATTCAATTGAGGCAACAAATTGGAATTCATGTGCACAAATAGGCTAAATCATGGTCTCAACACACTGTATATATATTTTTATCCTCATTGCACAAGTGTGTGCTTACTAATTTCTTTTTGCTTTTGTACACTGCATGCTTCCATGACCCCTGTGAATTTCAGTCAGCCAACTCAAACTCAGAGCCAACTTAAAGTTATGGAAAGCATGCACAGATATGCATATGTTAGGGATGGGATGGTTCACAAATTCCATGGTTCGGTTCTTCTCACGGTTTTGTGGTCACGGTTTTCGGTTCGGTTCGGTGTACATTGTTGTTTTTAACACCCCAGAATACCATATATCCCAATAATCCACCGTTACGAGTTTTTTTAAAAATCAGTTATGTCATGTATTGTGATGTAAAACATGAAAGAATGAGGCAGTTTAACATTTGATGCATCATTAAAGCTGGGTGAGACATTGCCAGTTTCAACATGCCTTTCATTTATTTGGCAAAAATAGTTATCTTTAACAAATGATAAGAAAAAATAGTTATTCACTGACACAAAAATACAGTGGACCCACTCTGAACTGACTAAAATATAAAACCTAAACTACATTTATCAGTTGTGGTTCTTACTCTGTTTAAAAGCAGGGGGGAGTGAAAGTTGCACTTTCCTGTCCAACTCTTTCCTTCTTGAGCTGTCTATTGACACACTGGGGTGATGTCTCCACAAGTGCCCTGACATGTTGGATGTGTTGCTGCTAACATATGCAGTACGTGTGGCACAGTGCTTGCACACAGTGGCACGATGAAACTTTGCATAGCACAGGAATTTCTGAGCAGACAAGATTTCTGCTGTGAAGTGTGATATAATACAGATAAGCAGTATAGACAACCATTGCGCCATATCTTTAAGAGTAGTTAGGAGTATATTCAGGGATGCATGATATTTCTTGTTATTATATGTATAATTGGCACAGTTTTCTTTGTCAAACTTGTGATAACAGGAATCCAGTCACAAAGAAGGAACAATTTAATTTTCCTGAGGAAACAAATTGTATTAAATGCGCACAAATTAAAAGGCCTCAGCCCCCAACCTGCACAAAATCAATACGTTTCAGGCCTATGGCTATAAACCCCTACTTACAACAAGGTTTCCAGAATCATTTCCCAATAACAGAAAAAACCTCAATTATGTTTGTCATCTGTTTTATATCATTCTGTTTTCATTTGTTGCTTGTTTATTTGTGAGAATCTGCATGGTATTTATGGTTATTGTGGTACAGTTTTCTGTGTCAAACTTGTGACTACAGGAATTGTATTTGCCAATGGAGATTCATGGAAAGAAATGAGGCGTTTTGCCCTCACTAACCTGCGAGACTTTGGGATGGGTAAGAGAGCAGCTGAGGAGAAAATCATAGAGGAATGCCACCATCTCATCAAACTGTTTGCACAGCATGAAGGTATAGAGTAATGTGTCTCCAAGTAACGTACTCTTTTGTGCTTATGTTTTGTGCTTGTGGTGTTTCATCTCTGCTTCCTTTAACAGGGAAAGCATTTGACACAGCACGTCCCATGAATTATGCTACATCCAATATTATCTCATCCATTGTATATGGTAGCAGATTTGAATACACTGACCCCCGATTCAAGAGCATGGTGGATAGAGCCAATGAGAACATACGCCTTTCAGGTTCTGCATCGATCCAGGTAAGCACTGAATTTGCCAATTTCCTTGACATTAGAGTAAATGAACCAGAACTCAAGTGCTGCACAGACACATCATTGGAATTCAGAAAACAAAAAGCTGCTGTGACTGGTGGGTGGACACTTTGTCCTGACCACCGCGGTTACTTGAGAGCACTGTACACTTGTACGACTGTAACAACAACAGCGACTACTACCACTACTACTACAACAGTAGTTTTCATAAAGTTTTGATAAAGTGCTTCACAATCAAAATGGATAGAAGACAAAAGAAAATAGATAATCCCAGCCGTTCTGATATACAGTATAACAGCACGACTCAAGTGTGATATTGCTTTTATACAGTTCTCCCAACAACAGCATTTCTCAACTTACGGTACTAACGGGCAATAGATTATGATTTGTACAAACATTTATTCCGCACAAATAGGTCAGTCAGATTTCAAGCGATTGAACAGTTGCTAAGCAACACAACTTCCCGACCGCAAGCTAGCTTGCTACTTTGTAAAGGTCTACACTCCAGCGCAGGCTAGCTAGCAGCTCTGAAAACATCTGGAAGTTTGCACAACAGTCTCAACGCTATTTTTCCTCCCTCTCGTCCTCCTCTGAGAACGCTGTCGCGGTACAAAGTTTGTTGCAATGCGCTTCACGGACGTTTATATAGATTATTACATAACACTTGTAAAGCGCAGCTGTCTCTTCTGTAAAATGTCAGCCAGTTAAGAGATGGACATACACGTACTTTGACCTTCGTACATACATGTTTTCACCAGCTGTTGCAATATTTACCCATTTATGCTGTGCTGCTTTCCCATCACCCCAGAAAGCAAAGAGGAGGCCCAGCTTCCATCAGGTGTGTGACTGCGCCACCTGTTGTCCGAAATAATTAACTAAATATTGACCTTCTGCCAGCACACAAATAAACATATTGTGCACATTTCTTTCATAAATGTAGAACATATGAATTAAATACAGGAACAAACAGAAAATGCATATTGTAGGCAAATGACTTCTTTTAACCCTAAGTGTGCCGGAGATGATACATCAAACACCCAGCTACATTCTAAAACAAGCCTATAGAGGCTTTTAAATACAAAATTGTCATGGGCAGAAATTTCAGATGGACACCTTTTTAAAAGAAAGTTACTTTTACTCGGAGGCTCAGTACCTTTCCATTTGCTGTCAGTGAAATCACATTTCAAATAAATAAAGCTCATCTACTATTTAAGTAGGCGAGTTGTTTGGTTTATACTCTCAACTTTTTGTTTCTTTTTTTTTTTTTTTTTTGGTCTGACAGTTGTACAACGTGTTTCCCTGGCTGGGGAACTGGATAAGGGATCGGAAAGTGATAATACTAAATAAGGACATGAACCACAAGTATGTCGGAGACCTAGTCAAGCATCTCAAAGAGGCTCTAAACCCTCAGGTGCCCAGGGGATTGATAGACTCTTTTCTGATCCGTAAGCAGAAAGAGGAGGTATGACAACCATCTTTGGTGTTTTTCATCTAAAAAATAGTACAGCAATGCTACATAAATATCTATTTCACATTTACTGGTGTGCTTCTTCGCAGGACTCTCATGTCAAGGACTCTCACTACCATGCAAAGAACCTGATATCCACAGTCACCAACCTGTTTGCTGCTGGCGCTGATACCACAGCAGCTACACTGAGATGGGGTTTGCTGTTTATGGCCAAATATCCACAAATACAGGGTAAAGACGGGGCAGAGGCTTTAGAGGCAGTACAGTGCAC
>OMLF01043827.1:0-14235 GCA_900302615.1 Holocentrus rufus
TTCCACTGATCACAGCGATGTCTTTGAAATGAAGTGAGCATTGAAATGACATGAGGTGAAATATCACTCTGATGTGACCGCAACCGAACTCGCTCGTGATGAAAACCTGCTGAGAACCTCTCTTGGCCTTCTGTGGCACAACTTGTGGTGATTAACAGATGATTATGTCTTGCTGTTGGTTATCATACCCACTTCATTGAAGCTAATGGGTGGAGCTCATTCTCATTTGTTTATTCCTGTTTTTTCCTCTCCATGTCTTTCTCACATGGATACTTCAATTGCTTAACACAAGAGGCGTTCTGGTGGCTCTTAACAACATGGGTTTAAATCTTTTAGATGTTGGTTCTTATCCCCACCGCACTTTCCTTTCTCTCATTACTGATTACAGTCTAATTTAATACAACTGCTTGAGAGATATTGTTTGCTACTTCTTCTACATGAAACATATTCCATCATGTTATGGGGTTAATCAACCTGCCATTTGGTCTTGACACAAATGTCATTAATAAAGGTGCTGTTAATTTGTGATTAATTAACTTTAGCTGTGTTTAGCATCAAACCAAAGTTAGCAGACAAATATAAAAGGAGTATTTTTCCTTCCAAAAGGTTCCTTCAGGAACTCTCTTTCAAAAAGGGTTCTTTAAATCAGAAGGGTTCTTAAAATAACCATTTCCCCTCAAAAGAACCCCTCTGGAAATTTTCCAAGAGAAAATGGTTCTTTGCAGTCAAAAGGTTATAGGTAGAACTCTATCTCTCGGTGAAGAACCCTTTTGGAACCCTTATTTCTAAGAGTGCAGTCAGGCTGGGTGAAATGGACCAAATGAAATATCAGGATATTTTGACATACGACTTTGATATCAATATTGTGACAGTATTGCAGGGAATACTGTTGCCGCTTTCATAAGATATCTGCACACTGGTTTTGATTTTCCACTCCTTTTTGTGTGTGTCATGATAACTTGGCCGCGGCTGTGTTGACAAGCCCTTTTAACTTTAATTCTCCTTTATTGGTAATTTCTGCCTCTGTTAATCAGTAAAGGACCTCTAGGCCAGGTTATCAGGGAAGCTGTAATCTAAATCGTTGGTATCTATTCACATTTTACCCCACTGGCACACACAGCGCGCTGTCTCTGCCCCTTAAACTGTAACTGGAGTGCATGGTGCCATGGCAGGGTTGTCCAGCTTTCTGTGAAAAAGGCGGGCGTTCGGGGTTGGTGCGGGGACATAATATGCTAGGCCAGGCATGGATTGGCTGGCACAACTTGTCCTGTCAGAAAGACCCGCGCATAGAAAGAGAGAGAGTAGCAGAGAGGGAGAAAGCGGAACCCAACTCTTCATTCTCCTAGCGCTTGGTGCCATGTGCTCACAGCATGGCATGTCCTTATGCCTGTCCACGCTTCTCACATCTTCCTACTTGATGACTTTCCCCACTGCCAGGCAAGTGTAGGGTTCAGTAAGACGGGAAGGGCTTGAAGAAAACATTTGACTAAGAGTCTGGGGAGGAGGAGGAGGAGGGGGGGAGGCTGTTATTTGGAAGGACAGCTGACATATTCTCAGCAGCAGCATCATGAGTACCTGGAAGCTGGCTGATTAGATTGATGTCTGTGGGTTTTGATTTGACTGAGCTGTGAGACGAAGGTGTCTGAATCGCTTATATACTAATGACTGTTTAGACTGGAATGTCTGCTTGATGTGATGCGGTGGAGGGAGGAAAGGATGCAGGGATGAAGGGGCTGCGGGGGTTGCCGAAGCGGCTTGGGATCCAGTTGTTTGGTGAAAAATGTTTCGGACGCTTGCAAAATGATCTGTGTCACATTTGGAAGGCGGGATGAAAGGCTCATCGCTGCAGCTTTGAGAGGCTTCCTGGCTTCCTTGGTCGAGCGTTAAAGTGTTTTCCATGCGCGACAGTGGGATGGAGGCCGGCCAGGCAGTAATGCATTTATCATATCTGTCAAAAGGCAACACTGAGTTAAGTTACTTTGAAAGAGAGATCAAGCCGGGGGTGGGAATGTGGAGGGTGGGGTGGATCTGAGAGCGAAAGAGAAAGAGAGACACATTCAAAGGGAAGTGATCAGGAAGCATGTGGTGACACACACACTCAAACCCCCTCCCCCTTTCAGTTGGGCTAACGCTAATCCGCTGGTCATGTGACTGTGAGCTTTTAGTCTGGACTAGGCCACTGCACTGGAGCGCTCTGATCCATCTGTCAAATAGTGTTGCTGATTGTTGACGTCCCCATCCTGCACTCTTGTCCCATGATCACTTGTGCGAGGTTGCATGCTTCACACAAGGCTCAAGGTTGGGGATTGCCGCCGGTTTTCTCCACGAATGGTGGCGTAAGCAGCAGTTTCACGGGTTTCGCCTCGCTGCCGTTTTCTCTATCCCCTTGATGTCTCTGTCTTTCCTCCTATCCCTCTCTCTCTTACTTTCACTGAGTTCCCCTCTCTCTTGCTTCCTCCCTCCATTCAGCTCAGTGAGCAAGTGGGAGGGGATGACAACCATGTGTTCCAGACCCTGAGACGCACGATAAGGCTTTGGGGTATTATCTCAGTGACACAACCAGAATAGCCAGTGGACTCCAAGGAAAGCTCAGCCATATGATGATAGCCACGTACTGGAGGACGAGCATGGCTAACACTGGGCACCTGAGTACCCTTGAACGTTGCCAAGGGTCCTTTCCCCTTTTGTCACCGTGGTTGTATAACGCACAGCGGCAGCCCAGAAACAGATAGAAATGGATACACATCGTTGGGATTAATCATTTTCTCCTCTTTTTACACAATACTGTTCTGCAAGCCTAAACACACAAGAGCTAAAAATGCTGTTGCAACGTGCTGCGGTGGCACCAGACCACCAGGCTTGGCCCACTTGGCTCTAAATGCCGAAGCTGGTCACGTTATTCAAATATTCCTCGACCAAAATTGCTGATTGAAGCTGATTTGCATGTTGTTACTTTGTTCATTCAAACTCTTGGTTCATGGTGCACTTTGGGATCTAGACTCCAGCCCTGCAGAGGAGTATGGTGCAATACCTCACCCCCAGAGGCTCGGCCCGAAAAGTTCTCACCCCCCCCCACCCCCCTCTCGTTAACAGAGACACCCAGCAGAGTTTTGGTGGCTTGAAGGTCAGAGAAAGCCAGTCTGTTACTGATTGGGAGGTTGCCATTTCGAATCCCCAGAGCTGTGGAGGAATCTGAGTGGGAAAAATGAAGTAGCTCTTTCTCAAAAGCTGCTATCAATGTGCTCTCTCTCTCTCAGTGAGGATCTGAACTGAGAATTGCTGCAGTGGAGCAGCTCAGTGACCAGCAGCACACACCTGTGGTTCTACCTTGAAGCTCTTAAGTAGAAGTGTGTGTGCATTCAATGCAGCAGCTCCATGGCTGTTTGTGTATATGCACATATTTTCAGAGTCCACCTGTCTCATTAAATGAGGGTGTCAAAGTGGGGATGAAGTAGAATTTTGGATCTGTTACTCTATGAGCTGCAGAAAAACATCCTGACTGTGTTCACGGTGGCTTTAGAAAGTCCCTCATTCCATTGCACACTGCTTAACTTATTTTGGGTTTCACTAATGTTGTCATGTGAAGTCTTTTCTAGAAAAAGGAGAAACCTTATTTGCAAAGTACAAAAATGTGCAGGAATTTGTGGTAGTGATAAGTAGTGGGTTAGAACAATGTGGCATTCTTTTTTTTACAATATAGATATCTTGTTGAAGTGTGATTTACAAAGAATGCAATAGGATAATATGCTCAAATTGCCTGACTGCCAACATAGCAAGCAGCAACGAGGAGCCTAAAAGCAAAAGCCGCTGCGACGAGGGACATCAGTGTGACAAATACTCCTGTATCCCGACAAAGTTAACAGAGATGTGCAAGGGAATGTTGTATAAGCCAGCCAGAATAAAGTACGCACACTAAATGGTAAGAAAAAACTTGGCCGAAGTTGTGAAGTTTGGAGAAGTTATGTTAGTTAAAATGTGAAATGCGGACATGATTGCTAACACTGCTGAGTGGCTAAAGTCACAGGTTTATGCAGACATCCTCTGGGATGTTTATAGTCCTGGGGTGGAGACACCTCACCGTGCCTCACCACAAGCTCTTGCTACGTCTGTTTGCAGAGCATGTTGGCAGTTTATTTTTTCCTCTCAAGCACAGGCTATTCATGCTGTGGGTCACGACCTCATATAGCCTAAGCTTCACCTACCTCTCAACTACATTAGTTTTCTACAATGGAATAACTGGCGAGGATGCTGTTTTGTTTTAAGTGCATTGCCCTATAACAGTATGTTTCAGTTAGACAGGGGCTTTCACATTACCAGTGATAATGGAGAGTTGCTGTGGTAAGGGCAGCATGCACAGACTCACACTTCCAGGTAGTCCTAGTAACTCGGCAAGGTGCACGCTGTCTACAGTAACTGTGGCATTCTGGTTTTGAGTGAAGCCTAAAACTTGAGGCTCATTACATCTTCCTATCTTTTCTGTCTTTCCTCATTCTGCACTGTCAAATAAAGCAAAAATGGCTTAAAATTAAGCTTTATAAGGGCACTTTTGAAAATCTTCTTTGAGATTAATATCCAAATATGAAATTAAACAACTTTGAAAATCAAATAGGACTGTAAGTAGTTTGTGGTTAGCAACACAGTTCTTACTTCCTTTTCTATTCTCAAGCTGTACAAGGTAAGGACACACTGGATCAGTATTAATATGTCTTGGTTATATCACAAAGTTTATACAAGAAACAGAGCACTGGCATTCAGTACCTGAAATGTCCACTTTACTTTCTTCTGTAATTTTTATTGTATTTTCAATAACAGGCAATTCTCTTTTTGGTGTTTGAAGGCGCATTAGAGTTCAAGGTGAATATGCACTGATCTGCTCAAAGTGAAGAAACACTTGAGAATCTTTTTTTATTGATTGTTGGCATACTATTTCAGAATATGGCCCACTCTCAGGGGAAAGGATATTCAAGCTGTAATCACACAGGTTTGAAATGGCATTTACAGGGAAAGCTCCTATATTTGCTTCAGTGCTGTTGAAATGAAATTTATGTACACTTAAAAACTTAAAAACAGACTAATGGAAGCTCTGGAAGATGCAGCATGTTGTTCTGTCTGTGCTCTCCAAAAGATGTTTTTAGTGCTGCTCCCTTTAAGTACAGGCATTACTGGCCATTAAAGTTTCAGCTGTAGTGCTCAATACACGCAATCTAAATAATCCTGTATTTTTGGATTTGGATTGCAATCATTTGAATGGGCATCATTGATATAATATTATGGCAGTGTTAGCAATGTCCCATGGTCAGAAACTGTTCGTATGGAAAAGGATGGGGGTGGTAAAGACCCTCCCCATGTTGGTCAGCTTCTCATTATTCCAGTTCATTGAAGGTTCAATCTTTTTAAACTCAGCCGTCACTGACCATGTCTGTGATGACATCATCAGGTCAGAAGTTCATCCTCCAGTGACAACCTCAGTTTGAATCCTCTACTTGCCTCATCAGGTTATTTTTACCCAGTGAGAGCTTTTTCTCTTTTTTTTAAGCCGTGATACATGCAACTTTTTTTTGTTTGTTTGTTTTCACAACATAGTGTTTCCTTGTCCCACTCTCCTCCCCCTCAGTTGGTCAGGTTCATACTGTAAAACTTGTTACTCATGCTGATGATCTGCCTACCTCATCTAGCTTGAACCTGAGGTGAGTGCATCTGTAGATCTGTAAAGCCACCGCAGATGCGGAGGAAACTACAGCTAATGCAAGCAAACTGCAACAACAACAACAACAACATGCTAGTGTTCCTCTGTCTTTTAACAGGCTTTTTCTGCTTCACACTTCACACTGCTATATGTTCTTTTCTTACTGTTTTCAGTTGTATATTGTTGTATACCATATTATATATTTAACTACTGTCAAACACAGGAAAACATGCATGCACTTGGGAAGATTAATGCAATTCGTTCAGTTTTGTATTTTCTGATATAAATGGTATGTTAGCATTTACACAAATGTTTTGTCAGCCAGATTTAGGTCATGCATGCTCCCTTACATCTGGGGAATGGAAGACCGTCTGTAAAAGATTACTGTAAGAAGTAACTGATTAAAAACGTGATTATGATGATGAAGTAGAAAAAACTGTTTGTTTGTTTTGTGCCATCAATGATGATTATGTTATTTTGGCTTATCCTCTGTTGTGTGTTGATTACTGTTGTTAGTGGGGCTGAATGATCAAGTAGAAATCTTGCTTGCTTTCGTCATACAACAAGCACTTTACTTCTCCTTTATCTTTTATGTTCAGAAGTGTTTGGGGATTTATGATTTACTGTTCTCCATTCTCCATGTAAACTTTGTGAACTTTCATAATACACTAATAAGCTCCTTCCTCTTTTTCTGTCTCTGCTTTCCTCGCTCTCTCTGCTTTGTGGAGGCATAGGAGCAATATAATGCAGAGTCAGTGTTTGTCAGTGGCTCTACAAGCCTGTATTGATCCTGTTAGCTCATCTGTGCCGGCAGCTCCTGTCTAACAGGGCACACTGACGCTCTCAGTCATGACATCTCCAGCTGTCTTGCTGCTCCCCGCACAGCATCAACCCTCTCCGTTTGGTTTGAATGAAATGGAATATGAACAAAAGTGCACTTTCATTCAGAGGATCGCAGCTCAGCGTCAAGTAGATTCACTTTCTCTCTCTCTCTCTCTCTCTCTCTCTCTCTCTCTCTCTCTATTTATTTATACAATCATACTTGTGCATAAAAGTGTCTACATCTTAGTGGCCTTGTGCATACATTTGTGTATGTGGGTGCATTAGTAGGCGGATCTGTGGTAAAGTGTCTGCTGATATACAGTAAAGCATTGTGTGTATATAGGTCAGAGAGAGTTCTTTTTTAAGGTCTCTAGCCCTGTTGGGACAGGCGTAGTTTTACAGGGTGACGTCAGGTAATTTCTTGTATCACAGATGTCCTCAGTGATTTTAGTCCCATGTGAATGACCTCGGTGGTAATTACAGCGCAAATTACCTTCAGCTTTTCATCAAACTCAGAGGTCCTCTGATAAATTTCATTGTGTCCAAATGGAAACCTGTGGCCATAAGTTTTGACTGCTGACAACATTTTTAAGGTAGATGAGATGAAATAAAGAAATAAATGAACATTTGAATTTTGATTTTGCTGTTAAAATTTCATGGCACCAAATGAAGCTTCGAAGTATTTGGGTCAGCCCCAGTTCATCATGGGAAAAGGTCCTCTTGCTGTAGGGCCTCTCGCTGGAGGTGCCTCTTGATGCAGCTCCAAGACAGCAGCCAGACACTGTTGGCTGAGATTTACTGGCAGCTTTAGGTCGTCACTCCCATCTCTGTAATATTGGGGAGAAATTACAAAGATTCTAATCCCATTTGACCAGGTACATGAAATTAAAGACATTTTGTGTCAGTAATTAAAACTCAAGCGTCATTTGGAAAGCTAATCCTGTCCGAATAGGGCTAAGTGTGCCACCTTTCATGGAAATGGCGCTCAGCCATAATAACACATGAGAAGACCCCAGTGATCTTGCTCTGCTGGCCTGCCATCGTCTTCTACATCTGTCCTGTTGCTCCCCTCTCTGCCCTCTGCTAGCCCTTCGAGGCATTCAGCCATGTGAGTCAATCACATGTGCTGTTAAATATATGTAGAGAGGGGTGGGAGAACAAGAAAGCGTGTGTAGTGTGTAAATAGAGTATGTAACATCACCATGGTTCAGGATGTGTATCATTACCACGCATCATGGTGCTCATCAAACACATTTTCCATTTCCACATGCCCTGCCCCGGCTTTTGCTTTGCACACAAAGAGGCTTGAGGCAGCGTGTGCAGAGAAGTGTGTATTATAAATAGACAGAACAGCACTGGAGGGTTTGTGTTGTTATCTTCTTACATATTCCTTACGTTACTGTTATCAGCTGAAATGACGGCAGGCTGCTTTGCATTGTAAAGCATCCCTGCTTCATGTGGCGACATTTGCACACATGCAAACTGAAATGTCTATGTTCATCTCCCAATGCAAATGACAGATGCTACCAAGCAAGTAATTTCCTCACAAAATAACCATTTGTGGATAAACCATAGGAATGGATTATAGCTTCACTCAACATTTGAAGAAAATGATTAAGGATTAATTTATAATGCAGGGCACCTCTGTTCCATTAAATTATCTTTGTAATTCATGCCAATATTCTTCAAGTGGAATTTGTATTCCCGACTCCCAACTCCCCTCTTCTCTTTTTCCATATTTGAGAGTGGACTTGCATTCATACTCCAATAACGTGTGTGAGAGTAAGGTCCCGTAGTCGAGAACATTTTTATGATTTTTGCTGGAGAAACAATGCAGGGTCTGTTGTGTACAGCAGGGATTTTAAAACTTTTTCATGTTTTGGTCTCCCAAGTTTCCCAAGGCCTCCCCAGGTCATTAAACCATGGATATGAAAAGATATTTTGCTTTGTATTTTTTTGGTTTTAGTATTGTTTAGATGCTCATCCTTGAACCAAATAGATTCAAAGTGGTGGGGTTACAACATAATTTTAGAACAGAATAAAATAGAATTCATAGAATTTAGTCTTGGACCCTGTGCTGAAGTTCATTAAGAAAAACATTAAAACACAGAACTGCTATTTTTTTTTTTCCGCTTTTGCTGAGGACCTCCTAGAACCCCCTCAAGGCCCTGAGGGGGTCCCTGAACCACGCGTTGAACAACACCACCAGTCTTGAACCTATGTGCATTTCTGGGCCACTGGGCTTTTTCAGTTCTGTTAGTCCGCCAAGCCGGGCACTCTTCACACCTTTTTGAGCTGATTATTGGAAACCGTAAAGCGGAGCAAACAGAGGCCTTTTAGCAAATCAATACAATCAGCAGACAGAGAGGAAGACCCCACTTTGGGACGAGGCGCGTGTGCCACAGCATCTAATACGGGACTAGCGTGGTGTGAGCGCTAAGTGTTTTGGAGCATTTCATGTTCCACATCAGGCCAGTAACATTGTTTGTCATGTTGCATTAATCACATCAATACGCCGCGGATTCAGGAAAGCATCTCATATGAAGTGGGAGCTCGGGAGCACAGGGGGGTCAGCGGGTGGATTTGGTGCTCTGTATTTCTTCAGCATCCGCGCTCAGCTTATCCAGATTATCTCTGTGTCACGAACATAATCACTCAGACGCTACACTGAATGCAGCACCATAAGGGTCGATTCCTTTGTTTTCCCTGTCGCAGGTGGCAAAGAAGTCTAAGGGATGTGGATATGCGGCCTCAGCCCTGCCTCAGGGTTGTATCCTGTTTTCTTCATGCAGGCAAACCGGCGGTCCTCCTGTCGCTCGCTGCCGCGCCACACCCAGCGCCAGCCACAGACGCAACATAGCAACCCTGTGACATTTGGATTCCCCTTGTGTGTTGGCTAAACAGTTTCCCAACTGTGAGGATACTGTGTGGAAGCTACTGTGCAGGAAAAACCCAGGGCCCCAGGGGAGAATCCCATGCTCTGCCTTTCAAATGTGACGTTACATCCCCTTGAGTTTGTCCGTGTTGAATACAAAGCCTGGGCCTCGTGCAAAATATTTGTTTTGAATTAGGCTCTTAAAGTTCTATCAATAAACCGCATGTGCTTCTTGTTAAAAACTTCCCCCCGTCGTATTTCTGTGGCTCATATGATATTTGCCACACACACGTGCAAGTTCACAGCAAAATGTTTTTATGCCGGCGCGTGGCAGCTGATGGACAACTGACACATTATGGCTTTGGAATTAGTAAAACTGCACTTTTGTTGGTGCTGAGGTAAAATTATTTGTTTTGCACACAGAACAGACCAGGACCAACTGGCTTGGTCATAAGATATGTGACCACAGATAGGTGTAAAATCACAAATGTGAGTTTAAGATGGGACTGTTTGGCTTAGAGCTGGCATTGGTTGTAATTACAACCAACCCCAGGGGCTTTGCTCATGAGTGTGGCTTACAAACAGGCACCCAAAGGGCTTAGGAGCCCTGCCTCTATAGTAGCCTTGTCTGCTTTGGAGGTGTGTCTGCTGTTGTCGATGTGGGGTAAAGACCACTGTATACTAGGCAGGCTACCGGGGTCTGACGGGACAGGCGGGGTGGAGCTGACCTTTATTGAGAGCGCTGAGTTTGCCATGCAGGGAAGGGAAACACGGTAAGAGGAGCAACAGCGAGGGGGGGATGGGGCCAGAGTCTTGGCGACTGGGTTAGATCCTGTGTGTGAGAAACTGCAGCTATCTGACCTCTGACACATGACAAGCTGGAAAGGTCAAAGGGCAGAGCTCTCAAAAGCTGCCTACGTTGGTGTTTACAGAGGTGTTGATATATGAACACAGAGAGGGCCAACACAAGGAGAAGGCATCAAAGTAGTATTAAGATTATGAGTCAATATGTAGAAATCTGAAACCAAAATCATTTTTAATGCAAAGGAAGTAAGTTAACAGTTTTTTCTTGAATTCCTTCAGTTACAGAATACCGAAGTGGGTGAGATGCTCTTTGATTTTGATGGTGTCACTGATGTCATCAGACCAGTTTGTGTTGAAACTATACATAACCCATATTTGCCCTGCAGCCCCACCCACCTCCTCACCTCTTAAGGCACGTGTGTGATCCATGCTGTGCCTTTCAGGAATTGTTGGACATGCAAGTCAAGCATAGCGGTCACATAGAACAACAGCCCACAGGTCAGATTTGATCTACATGACTGAAAGGGGAAGTAGACGGGAACAGGAACCATTCAGATAAGGAGTAACACAGTTAGGATATTCAAACACAAACGCATGACTAGGAATAGGATTTGAATAGGATGTTTCAGGTTAAATTTTTTGCAATTATGCCAGCTAATGTAATCAAATCATGTAAATGTCAAGATATTGCTTGTAGTAAAGTAACCAGGTTATCATTTTCCAGAAGTATTGATTTAACTCACTGAATCCAGTGTGAGCTCAGGCGGTGCATGACTGTCTCCTCTCAATTCCTCAAACAGCAGGACTCCGAACTCTGCACCAGTCAGGGGTATTGCTGCATATTGCTCTTACCTGACATTTACAGGGCAATGACTTCAATAGACTCACAGTAATCAGGTTTTCCTCTCTGACACTTAGATAGAAATGGTATTCAATAGGGCAGTTGCGGAATGGGCCTGCTAGAAAAAAATCAAATGGCAATGAGATTAGAAAGTGGCAGCTGCCTCGTGCATATTCGTCTTGTGCTGAGAGTGGAGAGGCAATCAGCTCACCTCCTTCCAATGAGCAATGTGTTTGTGAATGGCTGGCTCTTGGTGCTAATGTTGTCTTTTGTATCATCGGTTGACAAGTCCTAATGATAATAGCTCATGACAGCCCACGGATCAATAAAAACCAGGATGGTCTTCCATCCTCGCAGGCGGCACCGATGGAGTGTATATTTTATGGTCCAAGTTACACACATAGTTTTTTATGATCCAGTCTGCAGGGCAAGGCAGGCCTCGCTCTGAAATTTGCCCTCAGCTCTCTCTTTAGCCTCTGTCTCCACCGGCCAGCTCCTTTGAAGCTTGTGAAGCTAAACAGATCCTTGAGGGGGAATCTCTTGTCTCGGTTGCTTCTCATGCTAGGCGTCTACTGAAAACCCTTTGTGAGGGATGCTTTGCTAAACGCTGAAATATTGTTCTGGGTCAACATGCTCTACTCTTGAGCGCTGTTGGGATCGTGCAACAATGCATCCTTTCAGATGAAAATGATGAGAAAAAAGAAGCCACTGCAGGAACTAAAAGCTCTCAATGGACTCACAGTTTTAGTCATGCTGAGTGGTAAAGCTACACTGTGGATCCGCAGCCCTCCCTACTTCCTCTAAGTCATCCAACACTATCATAAAAGTAAACACGAAGTGAAGCAACATACTACAGCAAGCTGTCTAATTGTAGTACTGTTTATTCAATCGACCCCAATCCCTAGTCTTTATATCAGGAGTGTCCAGTTGTGCCATGGAGGGCCATGTGTGCAGGTTTTCCTTCCGATCAAAGACTTCACCGTGTAATTAATCAGTGAAATCACAACGTGAAGTCTTAAATTGGAGGGAAAACCTGCATACACACACGGCCCTTCATGGCACATGATTGGACACCCCCGCTTTATTTGAGGTTTAATATTTCATGATTCATTCTTTCAGGTGGTGACACTCATTAGGTGTCAGGGACAATGACAGTTCTATCATGGGCGCCGTGTCTGCCAATACTGGAGGCTGTTGGACCTATTGTGTTAAAATGATAATGAAAAACAAATGTAATTTTACAGACTATGCTCTGTCTTACATTGGCATAAAACAGATAGTCCTGTCCTTAATGAAATTATATCATATTAAGTAAACCTTGCGGTTGTGGTTGTGTTTTTTCCCCCTTAAGTATTTTCACATGGTCCCCTTACAATTATGTAAGTATAATGATATTATGTAGTTGGCCAGACACCAGTTAGATTCAGAGTCCACAGCCCAAGTCATTTGTTTTGTCAGGCTTTCTTGCTATTTTGCAGGAAAAAAGACAAACAAATATGCAAGAAAATAGGGAGCATGCTTTTAGAAATGTGTATAACCACCTCAGTGATTCATTTGATTCTTTTGGTCATCGAGTTCACTCAGCCCTTCATCCATCTTACTGATACACACAACAACAGTTTTGGTTACTTTGATGAGCATGTTTTTGCCGGGAGGATATTTCAGACCTTGGCTTTTGCATTTTTGCCTGTTTTTGGGAGTGTTGCTCAAGCAATCACAGGGTGCATCATGGCCATGAAGAATGTTCTTCATCAACCCCACCCATGAAGATGATGTGGCTGCATGCTGGCATCCAAGACTGGCCCAGTTATGATATAAGACCAGCATCCCCCTCGCTCAGTTTCATTTCCCCTGTGTGGCCCCGACAGAAGCCCCTGAAAATGATTCAGTAAACCCAGGGGGTTTACGGTAGAGCCTCTTCAGTTGCATTACCACTGGTATATGTAAACAACACCCTCGTCTGGGGCCTCATCACTGCTGCTCTCGCCCTCCTCCTGAGCCCCTGCCCCCCTCCTCCATGCACTGTGTGGGACATCCCCAGCTCTCAGGTCACACTCAGATGTTGAGGGCCGCTGTGATGTTTGTTCACTTGTCAGATGGCATTTTACAGGCTGTTTGGTAAGAAAACACAGTCGGCCCTAGAAGAAGGGGCCACCAAACTGGCAGGGGAATGCGGGGAGGGTTGATGGGTCTGTTTGAGATAGTCTGATGAGTAGGACCGAGGTCAGGAAGGACCACTGTAATCTATCATGTTATTCATTTGAATACTCTGGAAATAAGAAAGTAATGAATTTCTTTCAGTTTCAAAATGAAAAATGTACAGGTAAACAAACAATTGATTCTACTGTACAGACTGTAAATTAGCATCTACAACCATTACCATTTCAAGTTTAGGAAAATTCTCTAATTCTTATAATTCAAATGTGTTTCTAACAGGAGTAATCTAGCAAGAAATCATACGTTTTTTTTCCTAAAGTATAATGGAATTTTCAGCAACAGTAATGGATTACAGTTTTAATTTTTCGCAGTCACATTACTTTCATTCTGTTACCTGCCATCCATTTGTCCGTTGTCACTATGTGTCAGCATGAAATGGCAGATAAATGAACAACAGAATCCCACCCAGACTTTGTGTGGGTGGATCAGGGCCGACCCTCGGCCACCTCTGACCTCAGACAGATGGCAATCCCTGCCAGGGATGCTCCTGACATGAAGGCCAGTTTCTGCTCTTAACACCTCCTGATATCTTCTTATCATCAGAGTGATCTACTAAAAACAGACCTTTCACTTAGCTCAGGTCTCCCCTGTGTGTGGATATGGGTTAAATGTGATGAAGGAATGTGATGCTATGTCTTTTAGCAGTTTGCACTTTGCAGAACATGTTCTGCAAAGATGCTACACAGCAGAAATGCCTGTTGTTTAGTCTCGTATTTAGTTTCAAATTTCATGCATGACACTGAATTCATATAAAATATTTTTGTTTTGTATTGGAAACAAGTGAAATTGTCTTTACTTTATCACTTGTTTTAAGCAAAAAATATTTTTAGAGTCAACATGAGAGTCAGTGACTCATTGATATTTTTGCAGTTAACTAGTATTACACTTCCTTGTGTCAGTCACATTTACTGTGCCTGGAGAGTATGCATACTGTGCATAGTGGATAATACAGATAATATCAAACAGTAATATTATTTAATTAAAGCATCC
>OMLF01043830.1:5171-17400 GCA_900302615.1 Holocentrus rufus
AAAAATCATTCAAACTCACTCTTACCAAAATACACAAACAACTCAAACGCAAAATATACACTCATGCAGAATGAGTCAGACAAACACACACACACACACACACACACACCCACAGAGAGAGAGAGAGAGAGAGAGAGAGAGAGAGAGAGAGAGAGAGAGAGAGAGAGAGAAAGCTTGTTTTTCCAGCTTGTGTTAGAAATGACTGCCAAGAACCAGGGGTATCCCACAAGCCCTGTAGCCAGGAGACCAAGCCTGATAACCAGACTCAAACTTTCTGCATGTGTGTGCGTGTGTGTGGTGTGTGCATGCATGCGTGCGTCCTCACAGAGAGAGAGAGAGAGAGAGAGAGAGAGAGAGAGAGAGAGAGAGAATTACTCTCCCATGTGTGTTTCTGTTCAGATTTCTGCAGGTGTACAGGTATGTGCTTGTGTTGACATGATTTGCATTGCAGTGTTTTTCTCACCTCCATTTGTATACCACATTGTGTACCACATTTATGTGTGTGTGTGTGTGTGTGTTTGTGTGTTTGGCATGGATCTAAGTGTGTGCTGCCTCTGCTCCTTTCCTAACTCTCTAATATTTCACACATATTTTAGGTATGGCTGTATTTATAAAGTGACCATTTTTAATCCATATTTCAAATTAAGGTATACATAAATACCTAAATGAACATAAATGAGATGTTGAATGCTGATACATTTATTTTGTGCTGATATTCAATATATTTATAAGATAAAGGCCGTCCACATCCTTATCCATCATATCAGCAGTGAGAGGCAGATGTAAAACATCTATTAAAGGTGCAGTGTACAAAATTGGTGAGCAGTGACTGAACTCAATTGACAATAAATGTGGAATAAGCACAATTAGATGGCTGACTCTATATGGTTCTCATCATTCTGAATGTGTTGTGCTGATGCTCGTTTTAGTGCTACCAAATAAATAAATCTGTTTACAGTCGGACTTGGCCACATCAGTGACATTATTTGTTCATTTGTTCCTTTTTCCCACTTTTTTGTATTTTGAATCTGTTGCTTTTCCATTTTCATTTTAAAATTTCCAAAATGGTACATACACATGCCTTTGATTTTTTTATTTCCTTTTCCTTTTCCTCCTGCTACTCCATCCAGCTGGTCTGGCCCATTCAAATCCTTTAGACATCACTGGATTGGGGTCTCACTGCACTGAAGTTCTCCCACTAAATGAAGCCTTGTGTCTGTTGATCATGATGTTTTCATAATTTTTCTTGTGTGGCGAGGTGAGCAGAGGGGAGATAAGTCAATGAGCCCCAAAAGTTGACTTGCCTTCTGTAGCTGATGGATTCAGAATGGCTGGTAAAGTATCAAACAGCCAGATTCATATACCAAAGAACTTATATCAGCCAATTACAGACTAATTATTTTATGTTCTTTTTTATGTATGAGAAAAAGACAGATGAAGAGAATAAAAATAAAAGGAAAATCTGTATTCATCTTTATCATCCTGCTCTCTTGTTCTTTTACAGGCATCAGGGCTGTTCCAGTCGAGCTGCTGCCCTGACACGTTTATCAATATGTAAATCTATTTGATGTAGCACACTGTAGGTTGGAGCAAAAGAGAAAAGAAACAGTCACAGACAGAGTGGGAAAAAGAAACCTGGCAAGTAACCTGCAAATGAGAAAATGTTTCCTTGAGTCATCAACCACAACTGACAATTACCGCTCCCTGCTCGTTACTCTGATTGACTGTTGTCAATGACTAAATCAGATGCAGTCTAATGATCTGCTATTTTCCATATTATCCATAAACACTACAACCTAATCAGAGTAACTAAACCAGACTCCGCCCTGCTGAAAATTCAGTGTTTAAACACAGCCCATCCAGAAAGGCAATATACTGTGTGTGCATATAGGGGATTTCTATATATGGCATATAGGTCCATATTATATTGCCATATATAAGACATTCGAATGGCACATTTTCATATGTGGGCATCTATACATACATCTATACATATATATTTATACATACATATTTACCCATACATACATGGGACTGGGGTGACTGGGGTTATATTAAAGGTGCAGGCATGTACTGTTGAGTGGTATTAGGTTTAAAGCATATTTAGTGGATCACTCTGGTATTTTTAAACCTGTGCCCTATTTTCAAATCTTTTTGGGTCTAAATGATTAATAGGGACAAAAAATTTTGGAATCGGTCTAATGCTGTGTGAGAACACGAAACCACGAAACAGCTGCAATGTAATCCAAAGGGGCATTTGTCCACATCAAAGTATATCCACTAAAAGTGCTTGTTTTTGTCACTGACAGGCTAAATTGTTATTGTAAAAGTCTGACACTTTTTGTTTACGTTTCAGAAACCATTACATTCAGTGGACATACTTTGACATGGACAAATGCCCTGTTGGGTTACATTGCACCTGTTTCGCGGTTGGCAGTTATAGCGTTCTCACTCAATATTGGACCGGTTCCAAAAATTGAATCCTCATAATATTAAGAGCAATAAGTTGCTCTTGCATTAACTTGACTGATTGACTTCAGATCTACCAAACAATACTAAGGGCATCTAGTCACCATGATGGGCATTTAACCGCTTCCAATTTCTCATTTTGAGTGTCACTCTCTCCAAAGCAAGGCTGCAGTTTAGTCCTTCTACCAACTGCACTAACACACACACACACACACACGCCTATTGAACGTATGTAAAACTTTTTCCTGCATCTCTCTCTCTCTCTCTTTTATTTCACAGTTTTTATATCGGAACTTCTTTTCTAACTCAAGTTTAAAAACTCAATGATCCATTTTGTAGTTGAAACCTAC
The DNA here is from genome assembly GCA_900302615.1 of Holocentrus rufus. Taxonomy (NCBI): domain Eukaryota; kingdom Metazoa; phylum Chordata; class Actinopteri; order Holocentriformes; family Holocentridae; genus Holocentrus; species Holocentrus rufus. The sequence continues at coordinate 7,991 of OMLF01043830.1, forward strand.
AAGGGCAAGAACACGGTCAATACAGCATGCACACACTCACACATACCCAAACGTACACAATCGCAAGCACACACATGCATGCAAAGAAACACACATACACACAAACGCATATACACTCCAGAGCTCAAAACATTACTAACAGACACTTTTTGAACTGCTCCACATGCTCTACAAATCAATACAATTATCTTTTGTTCCTGGGACGTGTTTTTTTCCCCCCCAATAAAAATCGAAATGTATTTTTATATGCCTAACACACAGCGGCAAAATGTTCAATGACAAGACAGTGTCTGGGGAATGAGGGGAGTCTTCGTCCCGGCAAACAAATACACGCATGCTATTTTCTGCTCCTCCAAGATCAGATATTTGGGGCAAGGTGTTCGCAGTTTCCTCGTGGGTCTCTCTGGGGAGTCGTGTTTTTTGCTTTGTCTTGGGTCGGAGATAAATGAAAAACCTTTTGACTTTCCCTCCAAGGAGAGAGTGCAAGCGGGGAGAAACTGTGAGCTATGCTGAGGAGAATGCAGCATGCCTCCAACGGAGAGAAAAAGAGAGGAAGGGGAAAAAACATTAATAAAACAATTTCTTCTCATTATAATGCTGCGCGGCTTTCTATTTTTATTTTGCGTTGAGGAACCTGTGTGTCATTTTAGTTGGGAATGATTTGACACAGCACCCTTTTGCAGAGTGGCATACTGTTGCATGTTTTTGTCATTACTGAATGTCACTTCTTCATGACATTCCATAATGCCACATATTTGCCCGTTGGAATAGTCATAATAACAGTGGTGTTTAGGGAATAGTGATTCGCCAATATGTATTTTTGTACCAAGTCAGCTTCAGATTCGGAAGCACAAAGCTTTTATTCAGGTTATTAACTGTTCTCCCTCCCTTGTCATTAATGTGGCAACTACCCTCCCTGCCTGCCTACCCTGCATCTATCTTACATTAATATTGCAGGAATTTCAAAACAGTTTCTTGGGGATCCTGTAACAGCATAACAGCATTATATCAAATATATATCTTTATGAGGGCTTCTTTTTTTTGCACAAGATCAAACACTATCTTTCATTTAGGCTATTCATCAGTTTCTTCTTAATGTTCGCCCACTCATCCCAGTCATTCACAGTTTAAAGTTAAAATAGTTATAGTTGAGCTGCATGAAAATAATGTGGGAAGATTCTTTTTATTTTTTTTTTCAGAGCATGTCGCTCCTTAAATTAACACTCCCTATTTTTAAAATTGTTGCTAAGTGGCCATGGTATAAATATGATAATGCACCCTGAGGTGCAGAGGCAGAAGTCACTCCACTTTGTGATGTGGTGTCCTTCACTTCGATGTCATCTGTTAATTCTTTATACTGGGACACCTTGTCGTGCATTATCGATTAAATAACTGTCACTAGGGCAGTTAAATGTTTAATTCAGCACTTTTCTTTCTATTGGTCTTTCTGTCTTTTCCCTGTGTGTCCGGTGGTCCATCAATATGTACGTTGGTCCATCAAACTTTCTGACCGCAAAACCTGAAATCATAAAATCTGTTTGTCTACTTACCCATCTTTTCACCATCCCCGTGCTTTTCAGTCCACCCATCAGCTCGCCCGTCCATCCCACATCACTCTCTCTCCAGCCTCCACTTCCCTTGATTGAATGAGTAAAGATATGAGTGAGGTTTGAGTGTGCTGACAAGGCTTTGGTGATGAAAGAGAGGTGCCAGCCCATGCCGGGTGGATGATGGATGATAATTCTGCACCGCAGGGCTACCTAGACATTTTGAATTCACGTCTGTTTCTTTTTCTTGTCCTGACACTCATCACATTGGGCCAAGATTAGGGCAAGATTATTGATTTGGTACTTTTGTTAAAAATCAACTTGATAGCATTGCTAGCATTTAGCTAAAAATGCTACCATATTGATTATTAAATTAAGATCTGTCTAAATTAATATACAGATAAATCTAATGTAGACCTGTGTCAATAAACATAAAGTCAGTTTGAGCATTTAGATTTTATTGTATCCCTATGTTAATTAACAAATAGACAATTTGGTAGCACTGCTAGCATTTCGTTACTATTGTTTTGTTTTGTATTGTATTTATTGTATCGTAGTCTTGCGCTGTGATACAAGAGAAGCAGAGGTGAGCACACACACACACACACACACACACACACACACACAAGATCAAATATCAGCTAAAAGTAACAGATATTCTCAGTATGTATGATCCCAGCACTCAGATTGTTTAACGCTCTCTTTGTTCCAACAAGTCTGCTTTATCAGCGCAATGCATAACAGAGTTTAAGAGATCCTGATTTGAGTACAAATGTGTGTGTGCATGTATGTGTGTGTGTTTGTGTAAAAAAGGTGTGGTGTTATTAACCGGCTTGTTGCCACCTGTCAGAATCACAGATGGGTAGCGTTGGGCCGTGCTTGTGTGTGTTTGTGTGTGTGTGTGTGTGTGTGTGTGTCTTCTGATATTGAGGGTTAAATCAATGGGAAGAGTGACAGTTAACCTTAAATCAAGAGGAGCATCTGTGGAATCTTCCCACAGTGGTAGATCACACACGTGCGCGCGCGCGCGCACACACACACACACACACACTTGAAAAACATGGGTGAACCTGTCTCCAGCTCTGCTTTCTTTCTCACAATCTGTCTCCCTCCCTCTATTTCTGCCGTGGTTATGTGTCAGCCTCACCTGTTACTTACTCCATATGGAGGAGCCATGCAGTCATCATGTATCAGACTTATCTGGAACTCAGTTCCACTCCAGCCTCTTAATATATTGCATAACCAGAAAATTAAGTGAAAGAAGAAGAAGAAGAAAAGCTGTTAGTTGTGTTAGTTATGGGTTGAAGTTCATGCTATATTTTCTGTTTTTTCATTCAAAAAACACTGACAGAAAAGGCATATTGGGGGTATTTCAACAATGTGTACCACTTTATATTGTGTAAACCACAACCATGGATGGTATTTTCTCCATTGCATAAAGACTGGGAAGAGAGAGGTTTGAGCAAAAAGCCACCTCCATCATCATCATCAAAGTGTCCCTAACCACATGTTGAGAGGAGAGAAATCCTTTAAACTTGCTCAAGTGGAGGTGTACATTCAACTTAAGGCAGGGCAAAAACAGCATTAAAAAAGCTCAATGTTCCCCAGTAATCCAATCGCATCACACCAGTCCCTAAATCTTTGTCAAGGAAATGCAATTGTTATAATGCGTTTATTGAAACTTGGGCAAGGTTTTATTTAATCATGCTGCGCTCTAACAGCACTGGCGGTAGATGAGAAAAACACACAATCTTTCATCACACCATCATCCTTGGGAAATCCAATTTGTTGCTGTTCTCTCACCCCGGTGCGCGCCACATGTGTGATTGCTACATGGTACGGCTTGGAACATGAGAGTAAACTCTGTGTTAGTGTGCGTTGCATGTGTTTTTGTCCGCCTTTTATGTTGTATTGTGTGTCATAGCAGTTTCATTTTTGTTGTGATCACCAGAGTAATTCAGTGTGATGGGTAGCTGGAAGGGCTCTATTGAAGAGGTGTGGAGGTGCATGGTTGAGTGTGTATATATATGTGTATCAGTATTCATGAATATACAGGATGTTGTCTTAACTATGCACACCCCAAATTTAGGATTTAGGAGCCAGAGGGTGAAATTCACCTCTGATTCAGATTTGTTCAACGTCAAAGATGCTACATGTAAGATTTCAACATCAGTAAATTGTTTCCATATGAATTCTAGAACCTTAATAAAATAACCGGAAACAAAGAAGGCCATCATCCTCTAACTGGTTGCTTTACATTGTGTGCCTGGAAATCTAACGGATTGCTTTACGGCACAAAAAACAGTAAAGCAATCCATGTTCTTCCAGCATGAATGAAACTAAAGCTTTGAGTGTTTCTAGCGGTGGCAAGTGAAAGTCTGATGGAAAAAAACACTTCCAACATGTTTATCTTCTTAAGTTAAAAGAATACAAATGCCTGGGAGAGGGAGGGCCGCACGTACTAACATTCTTTTTGCAACAGGAAGCAATGGGGTTTATGGGAAATGTGGCCTAATTTTGAGGAACTCTTACATCAATAGCATGAGACAGGCTACCATTAGTCTTGACGGTTTCATTTGTTTAATTTGGTGATTATACCAAATTGTCACAATTAAATCAACAATGATATGTTGATGTGTAAAGATTGCACTAAGTTAAGGAAAAAAAGCGAACTATGCTGTTGTCATTTTAAGACAGAAACATGTTAGAGAAAGCAGATATGGGACAAAGGGCATGAGAAGTATTTCTTGATGAAATTAGTTTTCAAAGACATCCACAGCCTCGCTGACACCCAATTTATCAAAAGCCAGTCACTGTTAATCTTCCGTATCAAATGGTCGTGCTGGTCCAGTGAATTTGTTTACATTTGAAAAACATCACTTATATAGGCTGTTAAAACTGCTCGTTTGTTCTGTATAATCTTACATCAATCCCACTCAAAACAACCTCCTGCACAGGAGAAGCTGTGCCAAAATTAGAGTGAATAGAGAGGATAATTCTTCATCTATCATGGTAACCTTCCCCGGCAACACCTAATGTGGGTGTTGCTCTTCATTGAATTCCACCAAGATTTTCTCCCCCTTCCGCTGGGAGAGTCCTGGAACTGATGGTGTTTCAGTATCATGTTCAACGACACTTTAGCAGGGGTGGATGTCTGCCAACACAAGAGACTAAAACCAGGTCTTCAGGTTGACAAAGACTCTCTCCATGTACTATACAACCCTGCTGTCCAAGATGAGTGTCATGGACTTTTGATTTGTGGACAGCACATTGCACTGAATTTGATTAGACAAAATGTGTTATATATGAGGGCGGCATGGCTCAGGAGGTAGAGCGGTTGTCTTGTAATCGGAGGTTTCCTGCTTTAATCCCTGGATTCTACTACTAGCCTGTTGTCGTTGTGCAAGACACTGAACCCCTGACCTGAGTTGGTTGTTGTCAATCAGTGTATGAATGTGAGTTAATGGGTAAATGGGAGGAATACATTTAAAGCTCTTCGAGGAATCAGTTTCATCAGAAATGCAAAAGTAAATTAAGAACATATGAAAAAAGTATGATTGATCAATTGGCAGTGCATTGGTCACAAGAATTCTGGCATTATCACCCTTCTAAGGGGCCGTGCACACAGAAGACATGCTAGGCGTTTCACTGTTGCTATGACGACACATGAAATTACGGTAGGAGTTTATCAATATTTGTCCTGCCCCCGTTCTCTTGTGATTGGTCGCTTGCAGTAAAACTGACAGTGATGAGCTCTGCGTCTCAGCAAAAGTTGAACAGATTTCGACTCTGGACGCCGTCCAAAAACAGCGAGCAACAGCAGAGCCCTGCGTTCAAAAACGGCGAGACATGATGCATGTTCACATTGGGAAGCAATTAAAAAATAGCGCGATGAAATTCAGACACGTCCTCCGTGTGCACGGCCCCTAAGACTCATAGAATCCATCTTTGTGAAATGATTCAATCGTATCTATTTGAATAGGAATTCCACTTTATATCATAGTGGTATTGTGTGGGCCATGTGCTTTGTACCTTATCTAAAGGCCACTGAACTTCATTTGAATGGGCCTGTGCTGTGGGCCTACTCTGAGTAACACACACACACACACACCTACACACACACCCAAGCTGTCTGCCTTATTTATTAGAGTATTTGAGTTGCTGACAGCTCCCAGGTCCGGGGCTCATGGTGCCCTGGGAGTGAAGGCCTTGGTGATGATTGAAAAACGGTCCCGGCTGCGCTTTCACTATATGACGCCTCACAAATTTTTGGTGTGTGTGTATGTGTGAAAGTGAGAGAAAGTAGGAAGCTGTGTGGGGCAGATTATGGAAGAATGTGTTTGTATGTGTGAAAGTGAGTGTGTTTACATGTGGGAGAGGAGATGAGGACTTTAATGTGTGTTTGTACCATAACTATGGTACTAACTAGTGAGGCATACTGTGTTTGGCACCCACGGCGACCGCACCTTGTGGAAAGTTTGGTCACTCCTTATGTGTGAGTGTGTGTGTGTGTGTGGCTATATAAAGGAAATGTTGATTATTCCTCACTCCTAACTCCACCTGCCAACCTGGCATGATTTTCTCCCTCTCCTTCTCTCATAAAATTTGCCAGATGTTCCAGATTAGTCAGCATTTCACTTTGGCTGCAGTCTCAAGTCAAATGCCATCACCCCAAGCCACCCCTAGGTAACCATAAAGGCTTGAGGTTAACCAAATGGAGGAGGGAAACAAAATACGGTCAGGCATTGTTTGCAGATGGGAAACCTTATTGGTTGTAAACCAGACCGGCTAAAATCCAGCTGTGTTTTGGGCATTGCCTCAATGTAGCCTAAGAAAATGCATCAAACGTTTCAATAGAGCTTCTTGATGTGTTTGAGAAATCGGTTGAATGCAAACAGTGGCTGTTGGTGTCCTTTCCATTTGTCAGGTAGCTGAATAAGACTGTAGCTGCATGAAATCAGCAACTCTGACCTGTAATGTGTTTCAATCTGCTTCAAAATGGATTAATGAACCCTAAATTAATAATAAAACATAGAAACACAAAAATCAAGAAGGTCTATGGAAACCTGCTCAGGCCTTTAAATTATTTTAGGCTCAGGTGAATCTTGTGCATTTTTGCATTGATGTCAAACTCAAACAAACCAAACAGGACAGTTTAATTGCAGGACAATCAACAAATCATGATATGAATGGATGCCCAAAATAAGAAAAGAGAGCCACTTGAGTATCAAGTTTTGATAAACAACCTATAATATTAGTGAAATAAAACACTCAGATATATGAACAGTTTAGCTTGACTTACAGTAAGCAACCCTGAAACTCCATATTGCAATTTTTTTATTTGCATAACCACATGACCTTTTATATTCTTCCTCCACATCTAATTGAGTTTTCTAGAAGTAATAATGGTGGTGGTGGCAGTGTTTGTGATGGCAGCAGTTGTTTACCATCATAATAACCACATAATCGTCGCAGTTGTCATGAAGGAAGAGTAGCAGCAGCACAATCAGCGCTAATAGTGGCAGAGATACTGGTTGTATATCAGCAGTAGCATCAACAGTAGTAGATATAGAGTCATTTGGAGTAAGAGCAGGAGTCAGAGTTGTAGTATTAATAGTAGTAGTAGCAATGCAGTTACAATAGTAGTAGTACTGGTGATAGAATAAAGAAAGAATTTAATGTGTCTGGCCTATACTGTGACCTGGACTATGTTGTATACATAGATACAGAACAGATAGAGAGGGTTCTTCATATCAGATCTCTTTCCTTATATGTAAAGATGGATGCCATAAAATTTTAATGCTGTCAGTGTTTTGACTCACAAATACTACACTAGTAGGTTCATACCAGGTTCATTTGCATCACAATTACTATCAAAGTTTAACAGTGTACTTTGTACCATTTGTGGACATTCAGGAAAGATAGTTTGAATGGGAAAACCCCTCTATCCTGCTGAAATCTGGATTTTGTACATGTTGCGTGCAAAGTCATACCACAATGCAGGACAGCAGCAGATATGTAAATTAGGGGGTCATGGAAACCAGGAAGTCCATAGTTCCTGTAAGCAGCAACCACTGCATGCATGCATGTACACACACAGACACACACACATGATAATCAACAAGCTATTCAACTGTATTAATCCCCAGCCCAAACAGGACCTTAGTCATACACACTGACCCACATACAGAAAACCTGTTCATGTTTAAAAGTGTTTTATGACTCAGCTTTCTTGTTTTGGTATTTTTCTGGTGTGTGTGTGAGTGTGTGTGTGTGTGACTGGGGTTAGATGGCAGTACTGGTCCTGGTCATAGGGACGGTCTGATGTGCAGCAGATGAATTGTGCATGTGCATATGTAAGTGTATGCGCATGTGTGTGTGTGTTGTATATGCATGTGTACAGGTGCACAATGTTACATGTTTATGTGTGCAGGATGTATGTGTTGCTGCATACGTGTGCATGCACATGAGCTTGTGTGTGTGTGTGTGTGTGTGTGTGGTTGCGTGTGTGTGTTTGTAGTACTGAGGTGCTTTAGACTCTTGGCTCCCCAGGCCCTCTGGCTCCAGCCAGCTGGAGTTCTCCAAATTAGTCCGGCGCTTCATTATGTGCCTCCCGTCTCCTCCTCCTCCCTCAACCCCCTCTCCTCCCCTCTCCTCTCCTCTTTTTCTTCTGTCCTGCCCATCATCCCCCTCTCCTGCCCCTCTCTCTCCTCCCCTTCTCCATTTCATCTCTCTCGCTCCTCCTTCCTTTCATCTGACTTTTGCTCCGCTCATCTGCCCTCCTGCCTCACCCTTTGCCTTTTCTTATCTCCCCCCTTCTCACCTCTCCTCTCCACCTCGTCTACGCTCCATTTGATTCTCTCGCCTAAAACTCAAGACAAACTCAAATAGGTAAAAAAAAAAATAATCACAAAACCAAAAAAATCCCATAGACAATCTTATAATAGTCACTATGAACCACCTGCTCTCCATCTCCTCCTCACCCTTTCCTCTGCTCGTCCCTCCATCCCATCCTCTCCCCCTCATCTATCTCTCCCTCTCTCTTCATCCCCCTTTCCTCCCTCCTCCCTCCTCCCCAACTCCCCCCTGCTTTAGATATTTAGCTCCAGGTGAAAAAGCGAGCCGACCCTTCTGTTGCTTCTGTCTGTGAAGCTTTTGTCCTCTCCCTCGTAATTGCACAAAGTCTCAATGCAGAGAGAGAGTGTGTGTGTGTGTGTGTGTGTGTTTGTGTGTGTGTGTGTGTGTGTGTGTATGTGTGCGCGTGCTTGCCTGGTGTTTGTGTGAGCACAGTCGGCCTTTGCTTTTCATCTGTTGCCTATGGTGCAATCCACACCCACACTCCCAACTGCCTTCCCAGTACACACACACACACACACACACACACACACTCAGCCCTCCAGTGAGGTTGTTAGCAGGCATATATAGTTTACGTTAGCATTAGCCACGTTAGCCTAGCCGCCATGCCCGCCAGTGCGTCTCTGTCTCAATGGAAGCCAGGGATTTCTCTTCATTTTAGGGCTGAAGGGAGGGCCTCCATTGTGTGCACATACACATTAACACACACACATAAGACACACACACACACATACACACACACACTGGGGGGCCTGAGGGAGGGCCAGTAACTGAGCCACCAGCCGAGGGAGCTGGACCAATTACATTGTTAGGATAAATGTAGCGCCGGCTATGCATGGATTGTGGTACTTAACAGCCGGCGCGAAAAAGAAAAACCCTCCCTTCCTCCCTTCCCTTGTCTTCTCTTCTCTCCTCCTGTTCGCCTGGGCGTTTTTAAATGGAGGGGAATTTAAAAACAGATTTATGGGTCAGTTAAATATAGTAGGCAAAACTGATTCCCTAACCGAC
>OMLF01043834.1:0-17748 GCA_900302615.1 Holocentrus rufus
ATTCTCACTGAAGGCATCAAAACTATGAATGAACACATGTGGAATTATGTACTTAACAAAAAAGTGTGAAATAACTGAAAACGTCTTATATTCTAGTTTCTTCAAACAGCCACCCTTTGCTCTGATTACTGCTTTGCACACTCTTGGCGTTCTCTTGATGAGCTTCAAGAGGTAGTCACCTGAAATGGTTTTCACTTCACAGGTGTGCCTTGTCAGGGATAATTAGTGGAATTTCTTGCCTTATCAACGGGGTTGGGACCATCAGTTGTGTTGTGCAGAAGTCAGGTTGATACACAGCCGACAGCCCTATTGGACAACTGTTAGAATTCATATTATGGCAAGAACCAGTCAGCTAAGTAAAGAGAAACGAGTGGCCATCATTACTTTAAGAAATGAAGGTCAGTCAGTGCGGGAAATTGCGAAAACTTTGAATGTGTCCCCAAGTGCAGTCGCAAAAACCATCAAACGCTACAACGAAACTGGTTCACATGAGGCCCGCCCCAGGAAAGGAAGACCAAAAGTCACCTCTGCTGCTGAAGATAAGTTCATCCGAGTCACCAGCCTCAGAAATTGCAAGTTAACAGCAGCTCAGATTAAGAGACCAGATGAATGCCACACAGAGTTCTAGCAGCAGACACATCTCTAGAACAACTGTTAAGAGGAGAGAACGCCAAGAGTGTGCAAAAGAGTAATCAGAGCAAAGGGTGGCTAGTTTGAAGAAACTAGAATATAAGACATGTTTTCAGTTATTTCACACTTTTTTGTTAAGTACATAATTCCACATGTGTTCATTCATAGTTTTGATGCCTTCAGTGAGAATCTACAATGTAAATAGTCATGAAAATAAAGGAAACGCATTGAATGAGAAGGTGTGTCCAAACTTTTGGCCTGTACTGTACATGTAAACAGAAAGAATCATCTTAACAGTAGTAACTGAGCTTCTTTTGAAGACGACAAATGCAATGCCATTACCATTTTGCTCCACTAGATGTCTTCACAGGCCATTAGTTGGCTAACTTCAGCACAGTTCAGTAAATTGTGACCTCATATATGCTGCCACATTCAGAGCATTTTAATACAAGGAGAGTAAATTGGCATCTTAATACCTCATTTTATGCCCACCACTGAGTTTTCTTTTTTTGGGTTTCCACATGAGTATTTCTGTATTCAAGGCTTGCACTGGTTTGTCCGTGGTCTTATTTTAGTGTTAGGTGATGATGATGATGGCGTTGATTCAGTTTTGTTTTAAGTTTTTTGTGCCATGAAGGAGTGAAGATATGTGACAGTGATTATATGGCAGTTGTCAAGTGTACATCATCAGCCAAGTTTCTGTCAACAGGCTGTGGACTCCATTTATGCCAATCATTGTGTAGTTGTCAGCTTTTCTATAATGACCTCAGCCCACATCAGCTATGAAACTTCACATTATCCATTCATGTGACATATGTGGCCTGGAACCAATTTGGCCCTGCAGCATCAGTGGTGTGTTCTGTCCTTGGTGTTCATTTTACTGTGGCAAACAGTGAATAATTCAAATTATGAAATTATGAGTCCACAATCCTGTGATAGGATTTTCTGCATTTCATGTTTGTGGTCCTTGGTGCTAACAGCAGTAGCAGCAAATGTATGTCAACAGAGAGCTTTGATATGCTGGAGAAACACCTGCATATGTGGAGAGAGACCAGAGTTATAAAAATGCTGCATGCACACAAAATGTTGTGGGTTTCCATGCAAAATGTGGGCTGAGTAAAAAACAAACTTGACTTGAGAATATTCACGTATCCACTAAAGGGCCAACTCAACATCATATATGCACATGTGAGAATAAGTAAAATTAATGTGGAAATTCTTTGTTCCATTTATTCAACAACTTTATAACATTTTGATTCATCTTTGAGTTCTGATGCTAATCATTTACATTTCTTATATCTTGTTTGTAACTCTGTGTATGTTTTTGATGCTGCTTTTTGGCCAAATCTGTCTTGAAAATAAGACTCCTTATCTGGTAATCTCAGGTAGATTTACCTGGTAAAAACAGGGTTACACAAATAAACAATAAATGAAATAAAAGACATTATGTTTTCATGTGATTGCCTTGTAAGATGTATACTCCGTCAAGTACAAGGAATAAAATAGCAAAGACAGCATTATGAAAAAACTCTCTTTTATTAAAATAAATAAATTAAAGGTTAACTTTGGTTCATCAGTTTTTATAAAATCTACAGTATTATACAATTTGCAAACAAAGCCACAGATCACAGAATGCTCTCACTGACTGATATTCAACCTTTTACTGAACTGTGTGGCTGAAGGTAATACTCACCTGTTGAATTACTCTGTGATTCATGCGGCTCCTTCTGTTTTAAAGATCAGTTGTCCTGGTAGCTCAGTGGTGTAAGATCTATACCATGTAATCACAACAACCTCGGTTTGAATCCGGCCTGGGTCCTTTGTCACAAGTCATCCCCCTTCCTCTTCATCTCTCCCCTGTCTCTCCTTCTTAATTGTATTGTTGAATAAAGTAGAAATGCCATGAATATAATGATAATAGTGCCCCAATTATTGGGAGGTAGCCTATCTGCTGTCAGTCATCCTTCCCAAATACTTCTGCTGAAGGAATGGGTGCTGTCCTTGGTGCTGAACACCTAATAATCACAGCTTTTGGAAATCTATTGAAATTCCAAATATAAATTCAGTAAGGGTTAAAATGCACAATACTGAACTTGAATGGATTTCCGCCAATCCGCCTCCACAGCTTCTCAACGTGTGACGTGTTTTCCGTTAGATCTCATGTCTCCAAATCAAAAGTCTATGAACTTTTCTGTGTGTGAGCGGTGTGAAGATAAAGTTCCTTCACTTGCTCATTATTCCCCATTAGTTATGAATTATGTTTAAAAAAGCATTATGAACCCACTTAATGATAGATGCAGAATTTTATAGAACCAAGAAATGTTTCCTCTTTTGAGTGTTCAAAGCATTTTACACAAAGTTTTATACATCTTAGTATGTTTACGTGAGGTGCTCATGCTATAATATATTCTTCAATATCTACATGTGTAGCACTGTGATAGGCACCCAATCATTAATACGTGTAACATGGCTTGCCCTGTGCAGTCATGCCAGTATCTATACACCTTCCCTCATCCCTACTCTGACAAAGCCCCTCTACTTTCATGCTTTATTTATGACAACATAGCATTTTTTTATGATATCCCCTTTATGTGAATTATTTATATCACATGCAGACCACAACTATCTGGTCCCTTTAAACCATCTGTGTTGACAATTCTGATGATCTCAACGCTTTTCTTCCGAGGAAATGGAATGCACTTGTAGGTTAAGCATTCTTCTGCCATCTGGAAAAATGTTAAACCAGATGCACTTTGTTTCGTTGACACCAGTTCATTCTAAGTATGATGATGTTTAATTAATTAAGTCCCATCCTTTCCAGGCCATGCCATTACAAAACCCGAGAAAATGCATCTCCTTGTTTGATATCACAATCCAGCTCAGCTATATTTCATTATTTCATTAATATTGAGTATTCTGCAGACTAAGGAGTGTGAGATTGTAGTGCTGTCAGGCCCATTCCCACCTGGAGAGAGACCAGGAGAGGAGGGATGTGGGGTAAGACAGGGTCTTGGTGGCAGGAGAAGAGCACTTCTTTCCTCACTCCTGGTCCTTTTAAAGCCAAAGGCGCCCCTCCCTCCGAACCACCAGAACTTTCCAACACTGCAGGGGGAACTTTTCTGCTGACTGCAATAACTTTTGCAGTTGACCTCTTTGCCACATTTCTGAGCCAGTGGAGATGCTCTTTCACTGTGAGACTACGCTCAGCCAAGGAGAAAATACACAGAGTGAAGACATGAGTGGACCCAGCACAAGGAGAGGGCTTTTAGATCAATTTTCCTCCTGGGAGACCACCTGACTTTTTAAAGACAGAATTAAACCATGCCAGTTATTTTATCACAATTGGTCAAATAAAGAGCCCAGAGAGCAGATATATCAAGATGATGGCCTTCTTTATAGTTGTAAAATGTTGTAAATTGTTAAAACTAGTAAGACTGAAAAGTACTGTCCACAGTTTGAATTAATAATACGTTTGGCTGCATTGATAGAGATTACTTTCAAACTATGTTTCAATCACTTGACTGCCTGAAAATTATACTCAGAAATGCACTCTCAGTCGTGTCACCTAAATGTGTTAATCCATGACAACATGTGCGTGTAAAGGTTTTAATGCATGACACGGAAGCAAAGAACTACCCTGCAGTTCGCACCTGTGGTTGCCTCCACAGTGTGTTAAAACTCTTTCACAGACACCTGGGAGTAGATTATCCTGCTTATACCCTGGCCACTTTCCAGCAATAAGAAATAGGGAGCGATAATCACTTTGTGGCAATACGCTTTAAGAAGAATATAAACAAAATGTCTAAAACCTCTTCATGCAAGATTTAAAATGTACATGTAAATGTAATAGACACACAAAAATGGCTATTTTCCATGGCTTTTCACATTATATTGAGACACATTGTTGTTTGCCAAACTGTACTTTATGGCTCTGCATGTTTTCATGAACAAACCGCTAGTTTCTTTATTGGCATTTCAACCAGGAATGTTCCAGAGTAACCAGACATTTCTAAGAATTCTTGAAGTGTTTCACGGTTGACATGTAAATCTGTTGGTCTGACTTGGCATTGTCAAAAAAATCCATTAAAAATGTAAAATGCTATTGTTTATGCATCAGTTACTACACTGACACACTGCGTTTGGATTACCAAATAGCATTTTTACAAAAATGAATATTTAAAATGATCTGTGTTAAAATAAATTGTGAAAGTATATTTCCATTAGTGAGTGTGATGTAAATGCACCAGCTTCATGCATAGAACCAGGAATCAGCCACATATATTTTACTTGTGAGGGTGTAACTGATGATATAATTTGTCATTTTATTTAATGCACAACAATTATATTATATATTGAAATATGTGTCTTTGGGAGGTGCCAGTGAATAATTGATACTGAAAATAGTTTTTTGCACATCCCTCCTTTAATGAGCCCTATGGCAGTTTGTGGCTTTGCATATTTTACAGGAACTTACCAGTGGCAAAAATGAGCTTTTTCACATATCCATCCTTGTCAGCTTGAATTGAATGTTGAATTGTGATTGGCTCAGAACAACACCAAGTCCGCAGGCTACTGGGCTTTTGCTTTGACAGCTCTCTGCACTCTGTGCCACATCCCTGCTGGTGTCAGGCAGACAGATCAGAAAACTATAGTGGCTTTTTTTGAGTTGCTCTGTGACAACCTGGAAGATAACACCCTCCAATCCAGGCAAAAAACATAGAATTTACCCCACTGTATTCACCATTAGAACATGCCATGTGAATTTTGACCTCTGTCAAAGGGTAAATATGTTGTGAAACAAGATTATTTTAGTTTAGAGGGCTCTGCTAATAATCTCTTAATCTCATTAAGCATATGTAGCTGTCCATGTTGGTTAGCATGAATGGATTTATCAAAATAATCAAAGGGTGGCTCCTATATCCACAGTGACCTGGCCCTATGTCATAACATACCATAAGCATACATTTCATTTCTGCTTTGGGGAAGGGTATCGATCATCACTGCACTAGTTGTTTGTTGCAGTAAAAGATCTTGGTCTGCCTTGACTGAGAGAGAGGTCACATTTGACCCTAACCAATCTACACATGCCTACCTATCTAGAGTCTGCAGATGAACATGGAAGAGTGATTAAGAAATTAACTACATTACAAGTAAACACATTTTAGGAACTGTCAGGCTAGTCAAGAAAAACCATGAAAAAGAAGACATGCTAGATATTATGTTGGACCGTCCCAAACCATCCCAGATGAAAAATCTTAATTCCTGGAACATGTCACATGGTTTAAAGCAACTCGGCCATCTTTTACAAACTTCATATTCAAGCACAAACTGAAAATTTGCTGTCAAAATTGGGCAGAATTCATGTGATCTAATCCTGACATTAAGTTGCAACCAATACATTTGCAACCAATTTTGAAATTTGATTACTTTCACAACCCCCTGAGCTGCTTAGTGGAGACGTTGTACATAACTATCACAAAGAGAATATTTTTATACCTACATATTACAGATTTGTGTGTGAAATTTGCATAGTGACAATTAGTGCAAAGGAACAGATTAACAGAGCCAGATAACCATAAAATTGTAATCCAATGAGAACCTATGTATTATTTAATGAAGTTGTGTCTATAGAACGTCTGTATATCTGAAAGACAATTGAATCTATGCATTCAATATAAAAATGTTTATATAAAAATGTTTATTTTTTACAGAATGCATCCAGTATATTGAGTCAGAATGTAATAAATGTGTCTCCAAATCTTTTTTT
Organism: Holocentrus rufus; assembly: GCA_900302615.1. Classification (NCBI taxonomy): domain Eukaryota; kingdom Metazoa; phylum Chordata; class Actinopteri; order Holocentriformes; family Holocentridae; genus Holocentrus; species Holocentrus rufus. The sequence goes on from OMLF01043834.1 coordinate 6,398, forward strand.
CAGCAGTGCAGGTTCAAAGGATGTGCTGGGCAGACGGACTAGCAAGTGTAGCCACAGTGTTGCAAACAGAGATGCTTTGGGAATTGGACAGTGCCTTAGCAAGCAACGGGCTGCACTCATGCATACTGGATGAAGTGCACAGGACTGCAGACTTTGTTGTTTACCTTTATTGCTCAGCCACCATTGCTCTGGCCAAGGACATGGCAACAGCAGTTGTTGTGCAGCACCGCTTCTAACTTACTTTGGTCAAACTACAAAAGAAATCCTGCAGTCATAAGTTCCACAACAGATTACTGACCCCATTCATGCCCATTCTGATGCTTATCAGAAAACCCAGAGTAAAAGTATAAAATATAATATAATATATATAGTATTTGGTAAAATATATAGTAGATGACATTATTTGTCATTGGCTAACTCTTCCAGTAAGACAAACGAACAGTATGATATAGGAGCACCAAAGCTGAACAAATAGCAGCAGCTGTGACATCAAAAAGAACAAACATATTGTTAAGCATATTGCTAGCTTGTTAGCATGTTGGTACATGATTACTTAAATTAACTTCCTTTGAAGGATATTGCTTCCATCTAAACAGCTATCACACCCTTGATATCTAATATCATCATAAAAACTGTCAAAAGCTGATGTTCCACAACAAGGCTGTCACTCCATACTGCAGCGAAAATATTTGGCTGACCTGTTTTGACACTGCCATACAAGGCATAATGAGAATACTTACTTACTCAAGCAGTGGGTCATACATACATATGAAGCACATGAAGTCTCTGCTCCTCCCTTGTCTTTCCTCCTGCCAAGTCACTACTTTGTAGAGGCTGACCTTAGGTTGACCCCTCCACCTGCTGGTCCTACTTCATGGGGCTCAGTACACATGGCAGGGATTGGTAGGGAGAGCTCTCAGACATGGGCTGATATTTATTCTTAACCTCACTGACGTCCATTTTATACCCTGACATCCATGGTTAAGACAAACCAACAAATTCTTATTTACATGTATGTGATCTCTTGTTTACGTTAAGGGTCCTATTTCCGTACAGGCGCAGCGTGTAAAGCGAGGCCAGTCACTGGCGAAGTGAACCTTTGGTGAAGCTCATCCAATACAATGCCTCTCCTTCCACCTTAGAGCACAGTGCGTCACCAAAACACCAAAAGCGCCCAGATGAGGAGAAACCCTCACTGCCTCACCAAAATTCCACCTTGCAAGTTCTAGTGCGTCTGTAGGAAAATAGGTCCCTGAGTATCATCCATGCAACAATCTTAGTTGGGATTGCTTTTACGTATGGGAAACTTAACAGTTTTAGCAGCCATATAATATAGACCAATAGCTAACTAATGGGAGCCAAATATGCCAGTTCGCCTAATCACATGATGGATCAGAGTCATTTGCTTTAAATGTATCCTAGGAGAGAGAGAGGTTTGTGGTAGATCAGTCTACTTCTGGCAAAAGGTTTCTGTAACTTCATTTGATTGAACTGAATAAAGCAGTTTTATATTTACTGTTACAAATACAGATGTGTTGCTATTAGAAATGTTTACACATTTCAGTTGAAACACTTGGATAATGTATCTATCAACACCAATGTGCGTACTGTATATAACCAACATATTAACACACCCACACTAAATGTGATCTTCATCTTTATTCAAATTGTGAAAAACACAACAAAAGCAAGTCAATTTACCTGAATTAACTTGGCAGAAAATCTGCCAGATGACTTTCATAAAAGGAATTTTTCTTAGTGCTGGTGAAAAAAAAATCCTGAGTTTTCCTTCCAACTCCAAACTACTGCATTGTTTAATAATAATAAATAAAAAAAACAATGTGAAATTGTTTACAGGTGGAATACAATTCCTTCATCTTTCACTGGCAGGTTAAACAGTGATCTATTACAAATATGTGAGTTTTTAAAAGGCTTTGAAGGCTTTTGTACTGGTCTTTTTTTTAAGTGGTCTTTTTCATGAAAAAGAAAGAAAAAACAAAATATTTACATAATTGTACACAATAAATTAATAAAATGCTGTGTAGTATTCATATTTAAAGCACATTATTATTAATCTATAGAACATACAAAACAACGTTATTGAGTGTTGCACAGCACATGTACCCCAGGAGAACTGCAATGTGCATCTTGCATTCTGTCCCTTTTAAATACCTTCAAACTTCATTCTACATACATGTAGCTCTTGACAGCATTTCAGTTGTAACCAAGGATGATGTAATAAGGATTTTAATTGCAGCTTTTATAACAATGTACATTTTATGAGAAAAGAATGTTCATTTTAGGTGACTATTATGTGCACTGTTACAAACTTGTAAGATTGCCCTATTAATTGTACCAAATCCATCACCCCATATCGACTGCATCGAGACAAAAAAACATCATTTGGAAGATTCTATTATGGAGGGCATGAAGTGTCAAGTCCCCTGACCAGTTTCTGTATATTCTGCAGTTCATTGGTGGAATCCTTAATGATGGTTTTGGGTGAAACAGTCTTCCGGTTGGCCCCAGCCCCGTAATTGCGGTTCTCTGACATCGGACTCGACTCTCTCTTGCCCGATTTCAACAACTCAGATCCTGCATTTAAACTGCCAGGCAGTCTGGCGGTGGTGGTGAGCAGGTTTTGGCTTGAGGTATTAGAGGTAGGGATCTGATAAGGGCTGAATCGCAACCAAGAACGAGAGCTGCTGAAACAGTGGTTTCTGGCCAGGGCAGAGGTTGCAGAGCCGGGGGAGAGAGCTGGGGACGCTGCAGCTGGTGTTGCCATGTAGTGATATGGATATGAGAGCAGTCCTCCAAAGGGTGACATGGAGATCCCCTGTGTGAAAAAATTAAAATGATCAGTTTCCCAAAAACACACAGTAGATTGTCTGATCTCCGGTATCTCAGTCATCTACTGCCTTGTAAAATTAAACTATTTTTTCTTCATATTTTAAGGAGTAATTGGCACTGCAGGCTAGAATACGAAAAAGCTAAAAACATAAAGCTATAACACTATGCAATTTATTCAATTTGATTTAAAATGATTTAAACTCTAAATATTAGCAATTTGCAATTGTCACATGTTTTAAAGAAACAATCAGTAATGTGGACTGTTTAGCAGCATCTGGTGGCAAGCAGTAGAACTACAACATGAGGCAACCATATCTTCTCCTCCACAAGTCTCAGCCCCCAGCTCTCAGTCTCCAACCTCCCTCACTTACTGTACCTGCCAGCTACAGAGGCCTGGAGGAAATATGAAACTACGTTTCACAACTGTAACCGGATTAGCCAGCAAGTCAAGTGGAATTACACTCAACATCATTCTGAAATGTCTACAGAAGAAGTAATATATTTCTTATTGGTCAACCCAGATTTCTAGCAGTCCAAGCTGTAGTTATTGCTAATTAACTTTAGCTACCCAATATCTTTAGCCACTTAGCTGAGTGCTGTTGGTAATCCCTAGTGGTGTGGAAAACTTCTGTCAGAACAAAGACGATGGTCTGGACCTGTGGTTTTGAATTCTTGAACTCTTGGCAGCCACTGAGATAATAGTTGAGTGACCCTTGATCAACACCGCTTGCAAACCATTGCTGAGATATTATGGTCATTTTGAACTCTAGGCAACATTAATATTACTGCTTGTACATTTGAGTGAAAGATAAAATAGCAATCGATGAAAGGGCGAACTTTCACCCTGTGGAGAAATTAAGATAAAGTGGAGATGTCGCTTCATGAAGAACTATATGGAAGTCCATTGAACGGCTCCTTTAAGTATACAGAGCTAAAATCCTGTCCTCTATAAGACCTTTCCATTACTAACGACAAGGCCATAATGACTCCTACCCAGACTGCCAAGAATCTTGGTGTTGCTCTACACAACTGACTGTCATGTGACTCTCCCTTGGCAACCACAACCTGATCCTGCAGATTTGCACACTACAACATCTGTCGATTCAGAGCCTTCCTCACCAGGGACTCAGCCCAGCTCCTTATTCAAGCCTCAGTCATTTCCCATCTGGACTACTTCAGGTCCCTCCAAGTCAGCCAACCAAAACACTCCTCAGCCCCTACATCTCACCCACCATCCTCCAGCCAAACTCAATCTCTCTCACGTCAACCCACACCTACACTTCATTGTGCCAATCTGTGGTGAGTTTCCTGAAAGTGCCATAGCTCTAACAGTGTCTTGAAGTATCTCTTTAAGAACATATTTACTTTCACAATTGTTTTGAAGACAATTTGTAAGGTTTCCTTCTTTAAGAGATATTCTCAGAAACACTTGCCAAATTTTAATGACATCTTCAAAAGCACTTTAAGTAGGTTATGACATATCAAGTTCACTCGCTGTAGGAAACTCAGCCCTGATCATCACTCAACACAGTCTCAACTTTTCTCCATCTGGATTCTCTTTGCTGTCCAGTCAGGACAGCAGAACTACTCTGCATGTTCTATTGTGGGCTGAAAAGCATCTCACATCACCTGCTCTCTGCTGAATGATATCCCTTCACTACACATTCTGATAATTATCTAAAAAAAATCTGCTTCTTTTCCCTGCGCTTGGATCTTACATGATTCCTCCTTGGTCACAGGAATATTATTTGGGCACAAAGAGCCTGATCACTGCACTCCATATTTTCATTGTTTGTAATTTTGCTGATTACACATTTTTTCCACTCAAGACCTGCCTGATATTGGGTATTCATATCACCAAATGTAAAAATGTTCATCAAATGAACAAAGGTTCAATCACTATTACATTACATCAATAGGCAATAGAAAATAACAAAGGAGACACTTATTTATATAGAAAGGTCATGGATTATTACGTGTTTTAACATAAATATAAGGTCATCACTAGTGTAAAGGCTTCTTGGTACCCTCTATCCTACTCATATAAACAAACTGTCGTTCATAAATTTTGTCTGTAAATACCCTTGAAGTATTCAGAGCTAATTAAGAAGAAGATATTATGGCCTGGGCTACAGGCTGGTAGCTTCATTTCACCTAATGATATAAAGAGTATATAGTCAATATCCTCAGTAAAGATAAGTTAAAGGTGCTCCTGCTTCAGCATACCTGAGATGCCAACATGTGCTGCGACAGGTGGAACATGAAGGGATTCGGAGAGTTGATGTTTTGAGGAGAAAGGCTTCCATTCTCCATTCTGTTGACCCCAGGCAAAGAGGAAAGCAGATGGCCCATACCCATAGTGGAAAAAGCGTCTGGATTCGCTGAAAATTGTCCTGGGTGAAACAATAAGGGTTGTCCAAGCTTAAAAAACTGTTGATTGTGCAAACTTGAGAAAGCTAAGGTGTGGAGGTGACCAGCAGTCAGGGATGATGGGCTCTGTGTTTGCGCTGTCAGAGATAAAAATCCATCTTTGATTTCACTCAAGACACCACTGTCCAAATCCCTATTCGGAGAATCCACTTCCTTAGAGTGCTTAATATTGGTTGCACTGATTGCTGGATTTTCTTCTGTTGAGTCCTGATTGTCGTTTCTCTTACTGAGTGCAGACCTGTTCCATGGTCTTTCCTTGCTCTTTGGGCACAAAGACGACGAATGTTCAGGCCTAGAACTGCTGGCTCCAGTGGGGTCCTCATCTCGTGGATCAATTTCTGGATCACTTCCAATGTTGTTCTCATCTGAGACATAAAAGATTATTTTCAGTATACTAATATATAGTGTTAAGTGGGACAGAGATGATAAGCAACATGTGTCTAACTTGTAGTCTAACTTGAGACCAGAAGAACAGCCATGGTCTTGCTCTAGAATAAAAATTCATTGATAAAACTAAGCTGTTATCTGATATCTACTTCCAAGTTGGTTCTACTCGATCATAACTTATTAAATCCTCCACACTCTTAATGTTGTTAAATAATTTCATTTGTACAATTTAACGATAATGTACAATATTTTAGCTCAATGAACACAAATTAACACTCCAGAAAATATAAGAAAATATAAAATGTTATAAATGATACCACATAACAACAATCACAGTTGAGGAAAATAAGAGAAACCTGGGAACACTTTATAACAACCGGCACTAATAAATCACAAATAAATATCACAAATAGTCTATTATTACAAAATTGAAAATTAATCACTATTAATATATACTAATTATAATTGTTAGTTAACTTGCCATTAATTAATAATTTCCTACATTCCTTGCAAACAAACAGTACATGACATATTATTTATACAATTATTGATAGCATGTCAATAGATCAATTAATCACATACATTGTATCATAGCTGTTAATAAAATTGTGATTTTTTATTGTCTTCATGAACACTTTCTCAGGAATGTGCTATTATTGAAATACCTTTAAATATCTGATTGCAAAATCATGACTGATCAACAATGATATTTCTTTAACATATAATTATATAATTATAATTAACATATAATTATTAGTCTCCTTTATAAAGTTGTAAATGATGCTGATCATTTTTAGTACTACTAAATGGCTCTGAAGTTGTTCATAAAGCATGAACAGTCTCGGCCTTTATTTAGTATTACAGTTCGAAATAAATGAAAACAACTATTGCAAAATTAATTAGGTTAAATAGGAAAATTGTCATAAAGGATACTTTACGACACAACATAGCCCACCTTGACCAGCTGGGTTGGACACCAGTGGGCTGCTCGCCAATTCCAGTGGAGATTGAACCGGATCACTACAACTGGGTTGTTCACACCAGGAGTCATCAGAGTCGGCACAGTCCCGTTCCACTTTGCTCTGGTTCTCATTCATGCGCAGTGAGGGAAGGGTTAACTGTTTCCTGCAGACAGACCTTAGATTACTACAACACATCTACAGCCCAACCAGTACTCTCCATTAAGAGTATTGTAATGGCAAAACAAATGTACCACATCTCATACCTCTTTTCTCGTCTCCCATTTCCCGTGTCTCTGAATCCTTTGGCAAAGGGATTATTGTCAATTTTTAGCTGTGTGATCTTGAAAAAGAAAAAAGATGCAAATCAGTCATCCTAAAAATAGGGCTATGAGCCCTCCTATTATCAAAGGTATCAGTGCAACATTGTGAAATAAATATGCAATATTCTGCATATAGCTTGTAACTCAGCTAGTAGATACTGAGTGCTCTTGTGGCTTGTGAAGTTAGACTACAGCTGACTCTGAAAGCATTTTTTGTCCTAAATTTTCCAACCAAGCTTCCCAAACCACCCAACAGATGTGAGACCCTCAAATGGTTTCATTGCACTTTCAGACATTTTGCTTTTTTATTCAAGATGTCAAATTCAGCTCAAATTGATTTCAGTTGTATTTTCTGCCTCTCCGTGCAGTCACGCAAATGTACTGTAGGTGCAAGAGAAAGAAAGAGAACTTACCTTCTCATTCTGATACGCAGTGACTGCGATGAACTCTGTCTCTGGGAAAACATAAGTCCGGAAGGTGCTGTAAGGAAGCTTCATAATGTCGTTGGCTCTCACAATATGAAATCTGGGTTGGTATTTATGCATGGAATTCAAAATTGTCTGGAAAATCAAAGAAACAGACAATGCAAGCTATTTGTTTTTTGAAGCCAGGGTCTTTTGTCATTCTGAAATACTCCCATCCTTGTAAAGTGAGTGAAGTAGCCTCATAAGTAGGATAAGGTAATATTCATACTTCAGTGCTAAGATAAAAGTAGGAAAATTTCATGACACTTGAATACAATTGGATTCAAATCAATTTGATAGACCTTGTTTGATCTTACCCATAAAACTTAATATTATCTTCTAAGTGCCTTTGCAGTGCCTTTGAATTATCAATTGCATGGCAAATAAAATAAAAAAGAGCTATTATAATATTATTATAAATGCAGAAGGTTACTATATAAATATTAGAGCAGAACTATATATACTTTAAGTCCTTGTGGGAATATTTTAGGAACACAAGTGACAGTGTAATATGGGAATACTGAAGAAATATAGGCCCTGTAAATCATTAGAAATATGAAGGATAAACTATAAAACGAAGTTATGCAATAATTAAACGTCAATCAGTGCTACTTACAAATCCATGCTTATCCGAAATATTATTGGTCAGTTTGAGTTTATGAAAAGCAACAGGTTTTGTCATCCACTGCTCTCCTTTCGACGGACTGTCTGGGTGGATGTACATGCGTTTTGGCATCTCTGGGTCAGCTTTTCCAGCCACCATCCAGCGGGAGTTGTGAAACTTGTAGCGACAGTCATCAGCAGCCACAATATCCATTAGCAGGATGTACTTCGCTTTTTCATCCAACCCATCCACGCGAACCTTGAAAGGGGGAAACATCCTCCTGCAACAGAGTAAAACCAAAATCAGATTGCTGCACCGGCGGAAGCAAAGCCTCGGATCATTATAGTCATTTTTAGTCACTCTAATAGTTGGTCACTGGGCTAACTTAACTGCGATAATGAATGTAACTCTTAATGTAATTGAAAGTAAGCACAAATGAACTATTCTATGGGACTCTCGGAGCCTGATGAAGAACCCCTGGGGGCACCGGCCTTTATTTTAGGATCAAGATATGCAAAAAAAATCATGACGCTTTCTTGTAAGCCTACCGATTTTCTTTGATTTAACGTGTAGACCTATAATGAACTTTTTGTTGACCTGCACGTGCGGTTTTATTTGATTTTGTTTTGTTTTATTTTATTTTATTTAGATTTTAGATCACTCCTTCTGTTGCAGCTACTTCACTTTTGAATTATCGTCCTAGGTTATACAGTTGACAAAATAGACTTGCTGGAGAAACGTTAATTCAAGACGACAGTCTGGCATTACATTAGTCAGATATGTGAATATATCTTTTTATAGATAAATAATAGACTAGACTATAACAGCACGAAACCAACACACCATGTAGCTTGTTCATATTGCCATTTCGAACGACACTATATAACGTCAAGACAAAACTAAGACACTATTAATGCATATAGGACATGATAAAACGCCAACTGAAATAAGGATCACTGCAAACTCGAGTTCCACAAGCGCACTTTAAGTAGGCTAATACTTTGTTTACCTTCCTGATTTCGTGACGACCATTTCAGTTCCCATTTTGTGAAATTCATCCCATAAATTCTGCGCTTCCAGAGTGACTTTCGGGTCATCCTCCACCGCTTCTTCTGGCTGTACGCTCTTAAAGGAGCGATGATAGGCTGAATGATGTTGGTGTCCCAGCGCTGCACGCAGCCCGGCGTCTGCAGCCTCGGACACTGCCTGCTCCGGGAGAGGCTTGGAGAGGGAGGCGAGCTCGGGAAATGTCAGCGCGGGGTAAAACGACGGCTGAGCGGCGGCGATGAAGGCTGACATGGGGAACGGGGCCGGTCGGTGAGCTTGAAATGGATGGTAAGCCATTGCAGCCCCTGTGACAACTGGATCTCTCATCAGTGCACCGATCCACAAGTTAACAGGAACTCCCGCACACCTTGCTGCAGGGGTATACCCAACGTGAAGCAACCTTCCGCTTAGTTTTGTACCATGCCCGAGAGATCACAAGAGTGCGTGCAAATTTGCAAGCATCTCCACATAGAGCGCAGAGGAAGGGATGGTCACTATCCACGCAGCACTTTGAGAACATGCGCCGAACTCCTCTTACTCCTCTCCGCACATAATCTGTTTAAAATACTCAGAGACTGTAATGTAATTGTGAAGCGCGGGCAAAGAACCAAGGCGATCCTTGTTTTGAATAGTTGCACATGTTCCTCCTCCTTTGGCGCATGGCACAGTACTAAAACAAATATCTTCGGTCGTCCTCTCTACTGCTCCTGCAGCCAACCAATCGCAGAGCGCGATGGGCGTTTCTTCAACTCCTCAGACAAGAACTGAGGGAGACGGCCCGAGGAGGCAGAAACACCCATAGCAAAAAACATACATGTGAAAGAGGAGGGTGGGGGACAATAATGCCGATGTATTTATTTATTTATTTATTTTTATGTTCAACTATTATTATATTATTATTATTAGTGGTAGTAGTAGTAACAGTAGTAGTAGTATTGCTGTTGTTGTTATTGTTCCTCTTCTTTTTGTTACTATTGCTGTTCTACAGTAAGTGAGAGTAGGTCATATACAGGCAACATTGTCTGTAAATTTAAAACTGGCGCAGTTATCAGCATATAGACATCTACCTGTAGACATCCACTTTAAAGTTAAAAAAAAAGTACGCCACCCCACCAGTGATCAGCCATCCCGCCTTCAATGACAGTCAAAATGTATTAGACGACCGCAGTCAGACTGCATTTGAACACTATCTTCTGGAAATTGTTATCTCCTGACGTGACATAGAAGCCTGATTCAAGCTCACTCTGACATTTCCACAGGGTGATAGGACTATGAAAAGTAACCACTTATTTTTGACCGATTCCGCTGCTTCAGTCATCTCATCTCGATTCCATTATGTAATTTCATATTACCTACCTTTTGAAGAAACCACAGGGCCCCGATTAAGTGGAACTAGGTCTGTTAATTAAGGAGGACTTGGCGCCAGTCTGCTGGCGTCCCACAAAGGGCCTAAGAGCTCTCCCCTGTCACTTCGTATTTACCCCTCAAATCTTCAAGTCGCCTGCTGCAGTCCTCTCTCTCTCTCTGCACTGCAGCCTGCCAGCTACTATTTCAGCTTTCGCCTGTGTGAACAAGAGCTAAACCTGAATGATTTGTTTCAGTCTAAAGGATCTAAATGAAAACAGCACTTATCTGGAAAGGTAAGGCTAGGAGCAAAATTAAACTCCAGTCAAGACACGGGACGGGTGAGACTTTAACTCTGTGGAAATGGATGAATTTGATTTCTTTGGTTGTTTGGTTTTGTTTGGTTGTTGATTGAGTAAAAAGTCATATGGACTCCGCTGTTACTTAAATCTACGCACTATTCTTAGAGTCTTCCACTGAGTTGTCTATTTTTTTTTAATTACCAGGCCTAATTCATCATTCATTATTAATGATCATGTCACTATCATGACACTCAGCTGAAACGGCTGTAGGCCGCATCATTACACAGCTGAAAATAACCAGTCCTTTTATCTCCTGAGTTAGAAAAGTAGGCTATAAGAAAAAAAAAAAATCTGAAAACTAGTCAAGTTGGTTTGTTTAATTAATCTTGATTTCCTTGAGTGTTCTGCCCTATCTTGTCTTTATTCAAGTACTGGCACTGGTAAAAAAAAAAAAAAAAAAAAAAAATTAGACCTCATAATAATCATCCTGAAACAAGTGAGATTAGCCTATTGTTAAGAAAATTGTGATTTTAAGACTAAATATTAGACTTTTAAAATTAGCATTTATTTGTATAGATATTTCAACATTTTATTTTGGCTCTCTTATATCATTATATCAGTGGATGAGGTCTGGTTGAAGA